>BSBK01002239.1:1025000-1194635 GCA_027943335.1 Chamaecyparis obtusa
CTCTGGTGCAACCTAAGCAAGAATAGAATCAACCCAAAAAGGGCAAGCATGTTTCCAAAAAGATCTAGTCATCATGAGAATCTTCAATGTGCATCTCAAGCTTCAGGGCACCTTGAAACTAAATGATTTCCATCCAATATAAAATCCTAAAACAAATGACCAATTATGTTTTCAACTATGACTATAAATTCTTTGTCCATGTTCATATAATCTATCATAATTTATATATTTGTTCCTAGATTGATGCCATCCACTTGGTGAGATCTCAGGGGTATTGCATGGAATCAGGATACATTCAAATTAATAGATTGATGCCATGTACTTAACCTCAAGAAGTGAAGCATGAGACCAAATGAGAAACCTGAAGGTCTGAAGCCCAAAATCCTAAATAGGAAATTATTTTATTGATGTACTCATCTTAGGTGAAGCACTAGAGGAGTTATATCAGAAGTCAAACAATCCACTTCTAATGAAAAGACAACAGTAGATCGGAAAACTAAATAATACAACAAAAAATTTAGGAGAATGTGGGTCTTTATTTTATAAATGATAATAAAATACTATTATCTAAGCAACTACATGACAACATGACCAAAAATATGGTCATATGTCAAGTCTAATTGTTAATATGTTAAAGATGTTTGTATGTTAAACATCACATCAATATGATTATTTTACATTCACTACGTCATCACTCACAGCCAGAAAAATGCATATTGGGAAAACTAATGGACATGCTTGAATAAACATGAGACCTAAGATGACAAATGTATAGTTATAGAAGTGTTAATGAACAAATTTATAGATGAGATAAGTAGTCGTGGATAAATTTGCAAATCTGGGAATATGCTAATTGAAAAGAAACTGACAGTTTGATTAATCTAAGGAATGAATGATTTATAATTAGATACATACCAAAGTACATAATCAGATACATCTATCGAGGCCAAAACTCAACCTTAGAATGCTAATTAAAAATAGCAGATTAAATCCATCACAAGATCAGATTTTAAAAATAGAAGATTAAATCCATAAGTCTAATTGTTTTAATATGAAACATTAGTTTTGATTTGAAACATGGATCAAATAAACATGGATCAAATAAAGTCCTCCAAACTTCCGTCTAATATATCTGACTCTCTCCCCTTCAGTCATTGTTAAGAACCATACGACTGCTGCAGTATCATGCAAAAGAGTATCATTCAAAAGAGTATCATATGCATCGAGCATAGTACCCTCGCTAAGGTCAGGGATTACTTTAAGTGCTTTATACATATCCACTACATCAGTTTTCATTCCAAATGATATTCTATCCACTTTCAAAGGCTCTGTAAAGCCTGTTGTAATGCCTACAGACATATCTTTGATCACTTCACAAATCAAATCCAAGGAACCTACAATGCTTCCCCTCTTCCTCTTTGTCCTCCTTGATGATGCTGAAGGGTTGTCTCTACCGCTTGCACTAGATTGGTTTGATGGCTATGTATCCATACTATCACTAGCCAAATTAGTAGTAGTCTCAAAAGATGCAATATCGATACCATGATAAGTGAAATCTTCCTCATCATTGAAATATTCCTCTATCTCTTGAGCCATTGCAGCTACAGTGCCCTCAGCTATGTCATTCCCAACAATATAGGATAATTCATTGTAGTATTGAAACGACTGCCTCTTATACATTTTGGCATTTTTAAATTCCTTTCTCTACATGATGGCATAACAATTAAATTCATTAGTTGTCTTTCATTAGTTAAAAAGATATATTCAACTTAAAAGTAGATTTTAAGACCATGTTACCTTCAACAACGCATCCCAAACACTGTAATCGGCATCCATAGTTTGGGTACTCTCATTCCATGCCAAGCCACTTGTATTCCTCAACTCTTTCATTACCCTATAGCCTTTCTTCCAAGTTTTCAGGTTGTTCTTGAAGTTATCCTCCGATAGCTTCATTTTCAACTTGTTATTGAACCTCCTTTCAATGGTAGTCCAAGCCTCTTTCTTGAAACCATTGTCAACTTTTTTACCAAGCTGCACTTGCTCCTGTAGAAAGTCTAGCAACTTGCGTTCCATTTCTTTTGTCCAGAATGCCTTCTCGGAAGAAGAAGTTGGGTGTATCACTTCAACCTCAGCATCCTCATCAGTACATCCGTAGACATACCTGAGGCATAACGTAATATCGTAAATATGTCATAACGTAATGTTGATGATCAAATCTAAATCTAAGTTAGGGTGAAAGATCAATTGCAATGTAAACAGATGCAAAGAGGAATATATGTAGATGTAAACATTAAATATAACAACATTAAACATAACATGAAAATATTAAATATAACATGAGAACATTATATATAACATTGAATATAACACAACTCTACAATATGTCATAACACAATGTTGATGATCAGATCTAAATCTAAGTTAGGGATGACTTGTCAATTGCAATGTAAATAGATGAAAACATGCATATACGTAGATGTAAACATTAAATATAACATTAAACATAACATGACAATTTTAAATATAACATGACAACACTACATATTCCGTAATGGCTTTAATATGTAATATTAGTTCATGAAATTTATGAAATCTGACATTAAAGTTTAAACACTACCATAGTAGTTATTCAACTGACTAAGAGTGAGATCTATAGTCTTCCCACATCCTTCTTGCTATTTCATCTCAAAATTTCCCCCAATCATCTCTTTCACACTGGCTCAATCCATATGTCTCAAGCACTGGTAAATCTATCCGATCACAACCATCTTCCTCTTCAAATTCTACCTTGGATGGAAGGTCGTCCTCTATCGTAATGAAGTTGTGAAGTATGCAACATGCCAAAACAATCCTTGTTTGTGTCTTGATTTGATAAGACGTCGCATGCTTCAAGATAGGAAAACACTGCTTCAAAATCCCAAATGTACACTCTATTACATTCTTGAGCAAGGAGTGTCAATGATTAAACAACTCTTCTAGGGTGTTTATTGGGTTTGCTCTTGAAAACTCCTTTAGGTGGTAGCACGTGCACCAATAAGGGGTGATAAATCTAGGTACGTTTGGATATCCAGTATCGACCAAATAATATTTACCTAAACAAAAAGAATTGTCATATCCAGTATCCACAGTGACTGGTATATGGGATCCATCAATTGCTCCCACATAGTCCTATAGTCATAAAAATCATAATCTAATGAACACACAATAAAAGGATTACAACTCAATCAAAAAAATTTGATCCACTGGGAGATATACCTTGAAGTATGGATCAAAATAGGTCTTCCCACTGATTTCTTGAGGAGTGTTTGGACCAGGGGATATAAAATAATCTGAATGGAGTGCTAAGATAGCCTTCAAGACCTTGTGGAAGTATCAGCTTACCATCTCTCTAGAGTGCCCAAAGTTATGGGCAATCTTATGATTCCTCAGATTGTGGCCAAGAGTATGGAGGAACATGACTAATTGTTCTTCTAACATGAGGATTTTTGTATCTCTGATGCTTTCCTTTTGCCTTAAAATATTGGCTAGTTTAAAGAAGGATCATCTACTCATGCGTATTTGGTCAAAGCAATCTATCTCATTGGAGTTGGTAATACGCTTATAAAAAGGAATTACATCTCTTTTTCACTTACACATATTTCAACTACCTTCTTTTAGAGACACTGTTATGGTTGTGACAAGGGTGGCAAGAAGAACTACAACAATAGGTAGGAGTCTTCTCCTCCTCATAAATTGTCCTTCAAGTTCAATATCATCAGTGAGATCCATCAATTACCTAAACATACCAACAAAATAATCACCAAACAACATAAGAAAACACCCAACTATAATGCATAATCAGTGAATAGAGTTGTAGGTTGAGTATACAACATATGTAGACAAGAAAGGGAATATGGTATCTTCTGATTTGGTTGATGATGAAAGTAATTACCATCAAGAGAACGTACCATAGAACAATGTAAGTGACCATAAATTAATTGAGAAAAAAATAACTTTATTCAGTTCATACTTTACCTGCTGACAAGGATAGTCACAAATGAGGATAGTCATAAGTGGTTAAATGACCAAAAAATTATATGGGATATGTGACTGTCCTCATTCAACCACTTATGACTATCCTCATTCAACCACTTATGACTATCCTCATATGGGCTATGTGATTGAATAATTCTGTTGAGACCATATTGTAATGAGGACAGTCATAAGTGGTTGAATGACCACAGACTTATAAACTATCTTCAAGTGAAACTGGTGTTATATATCGTAGCATGTTTATGAGACTACAAGTTAACATGGTTTAGTACCAATACCAATACTTCAATACCAATACATTCAAGTGGCACTGAGCCCATATTTGCATGGTAATAGTGCTTGTGACTGTAAATGTGTAACAGTGACTGTGACTGTGTAACTATATAATGTGTAACAGTGACTGTGACTGTGAATGTGTTCTTGATGTGCATCAACTTCTGCTATATTATTATTTAATCTAAAACCCATCCTCATCATATCACTATTTGATGGAAGGCTAAATTCATGGGGAATGTCATCCTGTATTTGATCCTCTCTATTAGAAGTACCATCTACATGCACATCCCCTTTTTTGTTTATATCCTCATTTATTTCTATATTTTTAATGATAATATCCATATCTACTAAGATAATAACATCATAAAATGATAAAAAATCCTCCTCTATCCCTACAAAATTACCCAAATGATTGCCAATCTCTTTCAAGATTACAAAATGCATCAATTCCAAAGGTAAAATAGAGACATGGCTCTATCAAAATAGTGATGGGATCAATTTTGAGAAATTCAAGAAGGTATACAAGCTTGAAAGAGACCGTGATGGTCAAAGTGCATGTGTTCAAAGCAATATTGAAGATAGAAGGACAATGAAGAACATGCAAGGGAATGAAAATTCAATAACCAATGAGTGAAGATAGAAGAAATGAAAAGACATGAGGCTATGATTGACAAAGAGAAGGTGCATATGACCAGTTGAATATGAACCAAAACAAAGGCCTTGTAATAGTGAACAAGCACATTAATTGGATAGTGGTCTTTTATGGTAAAGTTGTCATCAATAACAATGAAATGATAGTGATCAAGTATTAGTGACCATCTTGAAGTTTCAAACCAGTTTGGTAGTACATGATCTTATTGGACTTGCTAACTATAAAGACTTTAAAAGGGACCTCTATATGTACCCAACTTTCTCATTCGACCGATACTCCAAAATGAAAAATAGTCCATAACAAATTATATATAAAATTGAGGAAGCTCGACTGAATTAGATGTCTCTCTATCAATAAAGTTACTATGACAATATTCTCTACCATAGTTCTAAAATGTAATTATTTTGCATAAATAGGAAAGAAAAGATGTAATTACATCACCAGATATTGATCTACACAAAAATATATATCAAATAAATTTGGATCAAAGGGAAAACTAAACTGATGAAATGACCTAGGGGCGATGTCTTTTTCTACTTGACTAAGACACAAAGTTTGAATGCTTTGCTATAGGAAATGATCAAGAATGACTAGTTGGAAATTAATTGGCTTGGGCTAATCATAAAATTTGAGTTTTCAAACATGAGAGTAAAATTTTTTCTATAACTAAACTAAGTCATTTATGTGCTTGAGAATTTGATTTGAATATAAGAATTGATAAATGAAGAGTTGAAAATATTAAGGAGATGTTAATTTAATTTGTAAAGGTCAACTAAAAAGGGATCAAGAGGAGTGCTAAATCAATTAAAATTGGAGCAAAGGGAACACTGATATGATTTGATTTTTAGGATTCAGCTGCTTAGTTTTGATATGATATGATTTGATTTTCAGGATTCAGCTACTTATTTTTGAGTCAATCTACACTGACTCATGAAATATGGGTGAGTGGAGATAATAATCATTATAAAAAATAATAATAATCAATCTACATTGACTCGTGAAATATGGGTGAGTCAATCTACACTGATAGTAAATAATAATCATTATAAAAAAAGTCAATAATGAGCATACTAATCTGAAGATATTTATAGGAAGAAGCTGCTGGAAGTGATCGATTCTGGGCAGCACAAAACATGTCAAACCTCTAACTTTGATGTTTGTTAGAGGCAAGGAGTATCTACATTGTTTGAAACTAAATTTTTGATGTACTCTGAAATTGAAGGATTAATATAAATCAGGATATATGAGTAAGAGGCCTAGTTATATTTATTATTCTGTTATGACTAGTTAGACATCTGTGAATTGTAAGATTGGTTTCATGAAAAAGAATACCTGCTTATCTTTGAGAGAAAGTAATGGAATTATTGTTTACTGATCTAATAGCTTGAGGTGCAATTATTTTAAACTGGTGATTTTCAATGAATAAATCAGTCTTCCATTTAGATTTCTTATTATTCCAATCCATGTCTACTTTCAACAGCTTGGTGTTTTCTGGTTAGAAAGGGGACATTTCATGTTGCTTATATACCAAAATAAAATGTCAAATAATGATGTTAATATTCCATATGAGACAGCATAAAACACAAAAGGTAAAGAATGAATTTCCTCTATTCACACAAGGGAGTCTCAAATGCCCATGAGGCATGCTGACTAGGCTGCAACATAATTACCTTCCCTTAGATGACTATATTACAAAACAATATTTCAAATTATGAAGTGCTTATCCCATATAAAATTGTGTATGAAACATAAAAGGTGAATGGTTAAGCTCCTCTATTTGCACATGGGGACCTCAAACACCCATACGGCATGCTAGCTCAACTGCAACATGAAAATTACCTCCCCTTACTTGATCCCACACTAGAACAAAATGTCAAATTATGAAATGGCTATTCAATATGGTAGTTTAAATTTTTTTCTTGCAGCCTAGCTACTATGTTTGAATGCCCAAGAAGCATGCTAGCTAGGCTGCAAGAAAAAAAATTAAATTACCATCCCTTTACTTAACTGCATACCAGAACAATATGCCAAATTATGAAATGCATATTCCATATGAAACAAGGAAAAAGACATAAAAGGTGAAGAGTAAAGTTCCTCTATTTGCATAGGTGGTCTAAAATGCTCATGAGGCATGCTAGCCACACTGCAAAAATAAACAAATTCATTCCATTGCTTACCGTATACCAATAAAATATGTCAAATTATCAAGTGGCTATTCCATATGAAACATAGGAAAAAGGTGAAAAATAGAAAGCATAATTCTATATCAGAAGCTCCCTTGAAGCTATACTAAAATGAGAAGAGTTTGGTCCAAATGAACATGTTCAATTATGTTGCCGACATTTTGTAAAAACATGCACTAAAAGAGCAAGAGCAATGAAGCAATTCCCAAGAAGAGTTTTAGACACTCCAATAAAGCAGAATGATTCCAGTGTTACAGAAATTCGGCTGAGGAAACTATTTACTTTTCCATTGCGCCCTAGAACTACAACATAATTTCCTCTAGAATCATACGACCTAAGCATATAACTTCCTTTCCAATATTTTAAAAATCTACAAAGGTGAAATTTTGATTAAGGCTAATTATATCATTGAACTCTCCATGCAGCAAACCCCTCGAAGTGGAATGGTGACTATGTCTATAAAACTGACCAAATAAAAGGGGATAACTAAAAGACCATATTTCCTGTATGAAATTAGCATGATAACAAAACTATTCGATAGTTATAAACCTAAGTCAATCATCAAGCTCCCAGCCCAAAAAAACTATTAACCTTCACAGAAATTATTTAGAAATTAACATAATTAGAAGTCAACTGAGGTTGAGCCAAACCATAATGTGGATGCGCAAAGTCCGTCATATCTTTAGAGACAAAAATTTCTCATCATTTTACTGGCAATTAATTCAATTTGGCAAAAACCATTCAAAAGACCCGGTGGTACCAATGCAACCGACATTTGCACCATGAAAGTATTTAAATCACCAAATCTAAGATGGAGTAACAAAGAACTATGGTTTTTTCCCACTGACTGTTTGGTGCGAGATGTGAAAGCTAAGCACCATTTGTGAAGCTATCATACTTTCACATGTTGAGCACCCTATCTAAAATTTAGTTGCAATGTCTTACTTCTACCCTTAACCTTCAACTAAAAGCTTATCATCATTATACTGAGCTATATTAAAAAATCCTACACCAGTAGTTTCAGATTAGGCCTAAAATCACTCATCAAGGTTTCAAGGAAATTTTAGAAGTTCACATTCAATAAAAGGCAATGAATATGATCCACACAAGCTTATTACCCTATCTTGAAATAGTTACCAGACCCCAATCACCCTAAACCCATAATGGAGGCATTGTGTAACAGATGCAAAGAAAAATCGCACATAACTTGTGTAATAGATGCTAAGAAACATTTGTTCATAATATGGAATGGAAAAACCAACATATTTCAGTCGTAAATCTATATAAAAGAATTAGGGCTTCACATTATTCGTGTAAAAGAACTAGGGTTTCACAGAGATCACAGAAAATTTGTTGTCGTGCTCTACCAACACCAATGCAAAAGAACATATGTTGTAAAATTAAGATCATCCTATAGAGAATATATATGAGGCTGTACTGAAAATAGATTACCGTTGTGATTGTAGAATACAATTGCCTTCGTTATTGATTGATTCTACAATAACAATAGGGTATATGTATATATTGAATAGTCATGTAATGAATAGACATGACCGTATATACTTATGGTCATGTCACTTCATTACATAACTATTAGTTAACATATCTTAACCAATAGTTTATTCATACTTTGTGTTATATATATATATATATATATATATATATATATATATATATATATATATATATATATATATATATATATATATATATATATATATATATATATATATATATATATATATATATATATATATATATATATATATATATATATATATATATATATATATATATATATATAAGTTCACACATGTGCATATTAATATATACTTACTTTTCAATTATATTATATAGTATATATATATATATATATAAATATATCTATATTTATATGCATATCATGATTGTCTCATCGTTTATTAAACACGAACAAACAATACTTTAACACTCCCTCTTGAGAGAGAGTTTAATAGAATTTGTAGAATCTTTTCATATCATGATATCCAGCACATCCGGGACAGACCCTTTCAGGAGTCGATCATGATAGACATCAAGATATCTGGTACATCTGGGACAGACCCTTTTGGGAGTCGATCTTGACAAGTTATTACACAGTAATAATCTTAGCGTTAAGATGTCTGGTCCTATCCGGGACAAACCCTTTCGGGAGTTGATCTTAACAATTATTACACACCAAGTAATAACATAAGCGACAAGATGTCCGGTCCTATCCAGGACAAACCCTTTCGGGAGTCGATCTTGAAGCCTGGTTAACTATTGTCAAGATCGTCACCTTGAAATAGTAACCCAACACACATGAAAGATCGTCACCTTTCATGTTAAGTACAAGTATTCATGTTCAGAAAATCATCATTTTCTAAATATGAACATAGGATGAGTGGACCTATAAAGTCACACATATGATATCCATCTTGACTCTCCTCAGAGAGTTAAAACCAAGGCTTCCACCTTAGACTTGTCTATCACAGACAAGAATCATATTAAGATACAAAATGATGGATCACGGATTCAGAGAACTTCTTTAAGGCTTTAGTTCTCAACATACCAAGGTTATCTAAAGTACACAATCTTCTTCCTAGCAAGGGGCTTGGTGAGAAACCATCTTCACATGGTATACTTCCTCTGAATTAATATGACCATGATCTTGTGATGCCATCTTAGTTTGATCTTCTAGCTTCTCCCTATGACATGGAAGCATAGCCTTCTCACATGGTAATTCATTATAATTCTCTGCTACAGTTTCTCGATCACTAGAGAGCCAACAAAACATGGTCTACTCCCTCTGAATCAAGATCCTCGCATATCCACTGATGCATATCCTTTTTCTTCTTCTGTCATGCAGGCATATCCTTTTTATATACTCAGCTCAATGTCACTACAGGATGTGACTTCATACTTTTCTTCCTGAGAGAATCGATATCTCATACTGGGTTTCCATAAGGCTGCGGATTAGCATAGGATGCATTTTGATCTTTTTCAAGGCCATAACATTAACACTCCCTCTTGGACTTGAGGGAAGATAATAAGGACCTCTAGTATGATGTTCATCTTAATGAACTGTAGTCTTGAGATGTATGAATTACTTCAAGCAGAGATTCTATCCATGTGAATCTCATCTGTGATTCTGTCCACTAGTTTCCACTACTATAATCTCATAATTGTTTTACCTTCAATAGTGAACTCCCTCTCAATCAATACGATTGAGATTTTCACAAGTTAACTAAATCATATGCTCCCTCTGAAGCTCAAGTTAATCAACTTCTTGACCTCTTGAAAATGTCAGACTTTCTCTGAATCTGAATTTCATATGCTTTTATCCTGAAAGTATGTTAGAGATAGATTACAAATAGTTTATAAAGCTAAACTATCTCGTACAAGAATACAAATGATAGAAGCATACAAGATTTATTATTTAATGAATTACAAATTGAAAATTCATATGTATTAATAAAGCATAGAATACTTATCTTAAATTTCAAATATTTTCAAGTATTTGTTTCCATAAGGTGAGCCCATTA
Source organism: Chamaecyparis obtusa (assembly GCA_027943335.1). Lineage (NCBI taxonomy): Eukaryota > Viridiplantae > Streptophyta > Pinopsida > Cupressales > Cupressaceae > Chamaecyparis > Chamaecyparis obtusa. Next base: position 1,035,686 of record BSBK01002239.1, read on the forward strand.
ATACTCGTACCCATCATCCTTCTTCATAACATATCAGTTTCATTCTGATTAATTTTCTTCGCACTCATTTGCAAAAGTCTTTTTTTCTATTAATCTTGTACTCAAGACAAATTGAAAATGTGGCAAATGCAATGTCAATTATCTTTGTGCAAGTGATGATTACCTCAGTATTATGAAAGAGGTACTTGACAATGAACGATTCTTCTATATTAGCGAATTGAAAGAAGCATAAATAGAATCATATATATATTGATTGGTTAACTAGATCAACCATTGATCCTAGTCCTTGTTACTCCAGCTTATGTAATGATCCAATGTCGATCTCAATGAAGTTTTTGATAAGCTATTTTGGATGTTAAACCTTGCTAGGAAATGAATTAAGTATAGTTGTGGTACTTAGCGGAGTGGCAAAAATAACTCCGCGTATGTAGCGTATTGCAGCTTTTATATTTCTTGAATCCAAGGTTCTAATTATGGTGTATCCACAAAGTATTTTCCATAATATAGATTCCCGATGTTTATTGGTTCTTCTTGTGAAAAAAACTATTTGGTTGAGTTGATAGCTAGTTAATATCAATTATTTTATATATTGATATATATGTATATATATAATAAATCATTTCTCTTAATATGAAATGCCCCCGATCAAAATTTACCCTGATTTAGTACTAAATAGTAATTCCATCTCGAGGTAAAAATTGTAGTACATTTATAAATATAATTTTATCACAAACAAAGACATTAAAATTGTGAGAATAATTCAGGAAATAGAACTTATCTGGATTTAGAGAAAGGTGCTTGAACAATATGCAGAACTACGGTATAGTTCACTCTTCATTGTTTGGTTTATCTTCTTTAACTCCAAAGTTCTCAAAGAAGTTCAATTATTTTCTACTTGTCCTCCATTTCAAGTCTCATCAATCTCTTTCAATTGTCTATATGGTATATTATTTCTTTCCCTTGTATATATTGAATGGAATGTAAAGTACATAGCAATAATAGGAGCCGATGTATATGCTATCTTCTTCCAACATTGAGCTATGTCTCTAGATTGATTGTTTCACAATATATCTTGCTCAACCTGGACAACCGTTTGGTCATACATCTTGTTGCCATGGGCTGTAGTCTTCCATCTAATGTGGGCAACAGACATACCATAACAAACATATGCTGATGTCAAATGGAAAGTGGTCTACTCCATGATTCATACCCGATGGCATTAGAACAACATGGGATTTTTACATGAGCAAAGGAACTTTAGAGAACCCGTGCAATATATGTATTCCCAGCCAATCGTCCCAACGTCCTGGTGGTCACTACCTCTGTCTTATCACTGTTCATTGCCCAGAGGTCTCTCATTATATGTTCCTATATGATTACTTGACTTCACACGGCAACTCCTATATATTTGCGACAATATTCCCTTATAATTGGATGTTCTTATTCTGCTATTTGATAATAATATATATATTAAAAAAAAACTGATATCATTGTTTTTGTTCCTAAGAACATCCCATCTATTCATTCCTCCTATTATCCGTAATATCATTCAAGTATTGTACTTCTAAACCATAACCTACCTGTTCGCTACTTGTTGCTTACAATCAGTATTATGGGGTTCTATACTTTACTGTTGAAAGTGATCTCGTTGTTCTTAACTTGAGAAACGGTGGTTGAGGATAGCATCGACATTCTTCTATATTCTTAATGCCGTCCCATTTCTATTGACCCTGCTTGGAATCCCTCCTTGAGCCGTCTAATAAATACGACCAAACTCTCTTGGCCACGTAATGTAATGGGCTTAGAAACTATTGTAAGCCAGAATACGGTGATAGAATTCCTTTCTTCTGATTTGATGTGTTGTCTTCTCTCTGCAATACTTTGCTCGAATATAATTTCTCTTATAGGTTAGGCTCTGATACCATGTTGTAAAATTAAGATCATCCTATAGAGAATATATATGAGGCTGTACTAAAAATAGATTACCGTTGTGATTGTAGAATACAATTGCCTTCGTTATTGATTGATTCTATAATAACAATAGGGTATATGTATATATTGAATAGTCATGTAATGAATAGACATGACCGTATATACTTATGGTCATGTCACTTCATTACATAACTATTAGTTAACATATCTTAACCAATAGTTTATTCATACTTTGTATAATATATATATATATATATATATATATATATATATATATATATATATATATATATATATATATATATATATATATATATATATATATATATATATATATATATATATATAAGTTCACACATGTGCATATTAATATATACTTACTTTTCAATTATATTATATAGTATATATATATATAAATATATCTATATTTATATGCATATCATGATTCTCTCATCGTTTATTAAACATGAACGAACAATACTTTAACACAATATACTTAAATCCCAAAGAAAAATTTGTGCATAATTTGGAAACAGATCACTTGAAAGCCATGGAAAAATCTAGCTATTTCATCGTAATAAAAACCATTTCATAGCTATTAACACAAAAAATGACTTACAAGAGGTGAATGCGTTGCAGAGTAGCAGAGCTTCAATGGTAGCAGGGCTTCCACGGTAGCAGGGCAGCGTAGCAGAGCGTCGACGGTGAAGACAATAATCAGAAAATGATATTCTGGAATTAGGGCCCATATTCCATGTACCAAATGGGCCCCAAATTTTGAGTAGTAGCGAAGATGTTGAAGAATACTATTTATATATATTTATCATTCTCTAGAGTTTTTATTTTCCTTTATCTCTCGTCATGAGTAGCCATTGCATTTTGGTGTACAATGAGACATTAAAGAAGTGTGGAAGATCATTGTGTGGAAGATCAGTGGAGTAATGAGGTCAATTGATAGTCCATTTAAAAGTGATGTTAAATAATCATATAATTGAAATAATCTATATAATTTTAATTATAAATCTAACTTAATTTAAAATAAGATTTACAAAATAACTTAATTTACATAATTAAAACTCTAATAATATAAATAAATTAAATACTTAATCTTAAACGTAGTTCTTAAATATAATATTATTTAAACTCATCATTTAATTTATTATTTCAATTTAAAATAGTAATACCAATGATAATTCTAATTTAATTTATTTTAAGAACTATAAATATGTAATTAATAATTTTAATAATATGCAAATAAAATTAAGAAATTAAATTTAAACCTAAGTTCTAATATAAACATAAAATGAAGAATTTTAAAAAATCAAAAAAATCCATATATGTACCTCTAAATTATTTATTATATATAAAAAATTATTATATTATATTATAATATATATATATATATATATATATAAGTAAAACTGCGAAGCTACTATAAATAAAATTTTATTAGAAAATTGGCTCAAGAATTCTTGGAAGAAAGAGTCAAAGAGTGTGTAAGAAAACCTCCATTCTTTGTTCAAATACAAGAGGACAATGCTAACCAACATCAAGAATGGAGACTCCTAGAACAAAACATTCAGTTCCTCCCTATCGATTTGTTGCACCCAATGAATCAGCTGAGGGATCTCATCATACCAACGGAACCAAAACTACAAAGATAGTAATTTTCAATGTAGAGGGAAATTATGGATTGAAGGAGTTGATCAGATTGTGGGGGCCAAAACTACAAGAAAGAGCCTCAAAACTTGTGACGAATCATACCATGAATTATGAGAAACAATCATATTAACAAGCAAGTCTGTTAATGCTTATCCCCACCATTTGGCTATGAAGTTTTGACAACGAAGAATTTTCTTGAACTTACTTAATATCTATTCATATTTGAATTGGATTATGAACACCTAAGAGGCATTTTATAAACCCCATTGGATAATGAAGGTAGTGTATCTTGGTCACATTGATATCTAAATAATATTTTGGGATCCCCAATTGATGCAGATTAAGACCTTGTTATGAGATAATTATGGCTAAACACATCATACCAAAATCCACATTGATCACCGAGATAAGTTGTACGACAACCACCATGGGGACCAACCCACTTCAGAGGGGAGAAAAACCTATACCCCATCTACCCACTGCACCAGTTAACAGAACATACTATTGTTGGGAGAGAATTGAACACCAATTGAGCACTCAAGAGTGAATAATTTCAAAAATACTATGAGGACAAAAAACCATCCAATTCTTGTGACCTAACGTCCAATACTAAACTCATAATAAACAACCAATCTCACAATTGGATTGCATCCCTAAATCAGAGCTAAATGATCTTGAGTTGGAAGAGGCTGAATAAGAAGAATCCAATTACATGAATGGACAAGTTCCCATGAGAGGCCATTAATTTTACCCAATGTAGCCCACCTCCTTAGCCAACCTCGAAGAGATAAGCTGATCAAACCCCAAGTTCCTTAAAACCTTTGTGTCCAAGTTGCAACTCCCCTTTTCCAACTTAGCTCCCAAGTTAGAAAGCCAATTATCTAGAATATTAGCTTCCCTAAAGTAGTGAGTGTACACACTAAGATTTGCACTTCTCTAAGTCATTGCTTCCAAGAGAATCCATGGATTGGAGACCTTGAGAAATCAACCTAGAGCTCCCTAGGCATGGAGTGCAAGGGTATTAAGAATGCTCTCAGCTAGAGCTATTAAGCCTATAACCTTGCTAGTAAACCATGAAATGGGAGATTCAAAGTGACAAGGGAAAGAATGCCAATATCCTCAAGAATCTTGATGAAAATGCAATGCAACTATGCTAGAATGCCAATATCCTCAAGGATCTTGATGAAAATGCAATGCAACTATGCTAGAATGAAGAATGCAACTAAGCTATTGAAATGAAAGTGTTACAAGCCTTTTCTAATTAAGCTATGTGAGTTAAACTAGAGCATGAAAATGAAACTAAGCTAGAATGCTATGAGAATTTAGGCTACAATGCAAAGATAAAGACTAGAATGCAATAAGATCTTCAAAAGCTCCAAGAAACATGCAACATAACATTAGCATGAAGATTTGCCTCCTAGAATGAGAAGAGAGCTCTTCTTTATAGAAAGTGAGAATCAATGGATGATGGAGATTAAGAGGCAAAAGAGTTGATCAAGGGCGGGGATTGAAAAAGGGATCAATCCATGTATACAAGTCTCCTCCAATGAGAAAGAAGTGTTGACTTTTGAGCCTCATGTGAGACAAAAAGGCATTTTCTTCTTTTTATAAAATAAGAATAATGCTTTATTTGTGAAACTTAGGATAAGAGGAAAGTGGAGGCTTTTTATTTAATAAAAGGGGAGGGAATTCCTTTTAATTAAATAAAGACTTAGGATAAAATGGTTAATCCATACAATATAATCAATTAAATGATAGAATTATGATTTGATTAAGAATAAGCAATTGATGAATTTAGAAAATAATGCTAGCAAGGGGCTAATAGTCTAGGTGACCATTTTTGGGTGATTACATTTGCCCCTCTTTGACTAATGTGTGATCAATCTGGGAACACATTATGTCAAAGAAAAGATAAGCCAAGAAGGCAATAGATAGAGATTTGACTCCAAAGAATGAAGTACAGAGAGATAGAAAATCCTGCATGGTTAGCCTGGTAGTGATAGTACTAAACACTTAGGAGAGAGATGGACAGTATCAGGACTCAAGATGAGAACTAACATGTCAAGCGCCAATATATAGATAGATCAATCAGAGCAAATAGAATGGTCAAGCATATGCTCTACAAAATAGCTGATAGAGTATGATGTGTCTACCCCCTCAGGATTGAAATTGAAATCAGGTAGAGGGAATGCAGAAGCAAGAGCAACATCATCAAATCACTAGGAATCATAATCGAAGATGAAAAGATAACAGAATAACCATCAAGCCATGAAGATATGCCCTAGTCAAGATCTCAGAGAGGTGAAATGAGTGAAAGACTAGAAAGGTGAGAGAGATGGAGATGAAAAAGTGAAGATGCCCCAGCGAAGAGCGAAGGATCAAGCCTCAAACGGTTAGCCAACTGCGCAAAAGAAGGAGAAATTTTAAAATGTGATTTTGACTATCAAGATGAACTCAGATTTCAATTTTGATCCCGAAAATGGATCCAGGATGTCAAAATTAGCTAGGGGTGCAATTTTTGTGAAATTTTGAGATGTTTTGAAAATTGGTCAAAAAGTCAAAATGCTATATAAGGGGTAAAAAGGTCATTTTCATATTCATTTGTCTTATTGTGATTTTGAGAGCTCAGAGAGAGATTATGGCTAAGTAGACAATGATTCTAGTCCACACCCATCGATTCGAGCATGGTCGGTTGCACAATTGGCCTCCTCACTATGGTGCCCCGGTAAGTTTTCAGAAAAAATCACCTTTTGAGTTATTTATGAGCTATTTATGGCATTTTAAAACATGTTTTTATTATTTTTGAATATTTCAAATTTTAGTCATGTGATAGATCGTACAATAGATTTAAAGTATTGCACACCTTTGATACTCTATATCGTGCAATAGTTTGCGGGTCCACAAAATATCACACAACTGTTCAATCTAGTATCGCACGATACTAAACAAAACATCATGTGATCTTGTGCGAACTATCATACAGGAAAAGAGTATCACACTTCTATTGAGGAAATTATCACATGATAAAATACCAAAAAATAGTATCGCACTAGTGTAAATAAGAAATATCACATGTTTTAAATTTGAACAATATGACATGGGTCTAGACAATTTTTTTGTGTTTAAAATTCTTTGTACTAATTGTAGTCATCCATCATGATATGTTCTGACATCTGGTTTGGGGTTATGGCTTGCGGAAGGCTTTTTCAGCACTAATTATTAGAGCACCGAGACTGACCAGGCTATCCTATGTTAGGGATCTGGATGATCCTGGGAGAGATGACTTGATCAGCATGGGATTCGGGTACTTGTTAGATATGGCCCATAATCAGGAAAATCATGGGTTGCTGACTGCAGTGGTCGAGAGATGGCACAGTGAGCACAACACTTTTCATCGTCCGACTGGAGAGGTGACAATCTCATTAGAGGACATCTATCAAATCCTCCAGATACCTAGCCATGGTGATCCAGTGAGTGTAATCATGTTTCTAACTGTACATAGATGTAAAGTTTCCATATGATAGAAACTGACATGATTTTTTTGTTGACATAGGTATATTATGATCAGGATCCGACTGAGGGGCGACAGGCCATCCAAGACATGTTCTAGGATGTGACCATCATTGATAGACACCTCAATTGGGACTGGCTGATGGAGTGGTGTGGTCACGATTACCTGGTTCCATGCATAGTGTGCTCGATAGTTGCACATGCCCTTATCACTGACAGGAGCCAGATAGGGTTCCCATTGGGCTGGGATAGATTGGTTGTCGATTTGATAGCACACCCTCGATGGATGGCATGGAGCCCAATGATCCTAGCTGATATGTACCATGAGCTCCATGGGATAGTCTACAGGGATAGCAGGACATGCACATGTGGTGTTGTTCTAGCATAGGTATGGGCATGGGAGCACATCATCGTTGTGCACCCACATGTGCAGCCTAGGGAGTGGAGATGCCCCTACATATACATATATATGGGATTCATCAGACAGTCCCATAGCAGTGAGCTCACATACTATAGAAGGCTCCTAGATGAGCTCACAACTTTTGAGTGGAGACCATATAGGGCCTGTGAGTAGTGGAGAGACCGAGAGCGGGAGCTTGGGTATATGCTATGTAGTTGGCCACTATTAGGCCGCCACTCTGAGATAGTTGAGAGATTTATGATCACTCAAGTTTGGAGGCAGTTTGGATGGTAGCAGAGGGTGGTGGTTAAGATGACCACTTATGCCAGGGCCAGGGATGAGGAGGGACAGGGATGGCTTCCAATGCTGGACTACCAGTAGGAAACATAGGAGACTACAAGTATATGCAGGGAGCCATGGGATTACCTTCCCAATATGGTGGATGCAGCCTATAGGGAAAAGCAATAGAGATAGTCATTCCTATGTTTTACTATTCTAGATGCACAGCCGCCAGCACAGGGTGGTGATGGGAGTGACAGGGATGGGGGAGATGGGGGAGGGAGGAGATCGAATAGGGGACAAGGATGTAGATTAGGTAGCCAGAGACACTCACAAAGATAGGTTTATGATGATGATGAGGAGGATGTGGTGATATTAGTTCACCGACGGGTGGACGCAGGACAGGACCAGCCTATAGATAGGAGAGGGGAGGATCTCAGAGCTAGGATCCAAGTTTTAGAGGTTAAGATACAATAGCTCAAGATTACTATTTCTGTGCAAGATTAGCAGTTAGTAAATGCACGAGCTAAGATAGATCGATGGGAGAGGGCAGCATAGGCTGATGCAACAAAGATCTAGAGAGCGGCAGCACGAGCGGCCTATTATCATGGTCTATATATAGTAGTTGTTCCTGTGACACAGAGAGTGCCACTCTACTCTGAGAGGGCAGGAAGATCTGATGTGGTACCGGATAGAGTGGAAACACCACCTCCACCACCATCACCACCACGTGATGGGGAGAGTCAGACTTAGGTCTAGGTTAGATGTATAGAGTCATATCTTGGGACATCATCCAAATTTTGGATCCCACATTGTACTTTGTATCATGACACACACACACACACACACACACACACACACACACACACACACACACACACACACATATATATATATATATATATGACATTTACTGGATTTGTGATGTATCTTGTGTATTTGTCCCACTTGTGATGGATGTTTCAGTTTTATTGTCTTGTTATATTGCTCAAAATGGATGATATATGCTAATAAATGCTCATGGATAATCTCTCTCATAAATGTATGTTTAGTTCTCATGTTTATGATATAGACTCATGTTTCTAAAAATGATCTCTTTATGATATAGGTATGATGATAAGATTAACCCCTTGTGATGACAGGAAAAGGATGTGATGTGAAAGACAAGGGGTGAAAGACATGATTGAGAAAAAGTGAAAGGTGAGCGCAGTTGACCGACAAGTCTATGAAAGATGAAAGGAGATCTCTCTCCATATGCAAGATGCAAAACTAAACTAACATGAACCTAAGAATGCAAGCTACTATGAAAAGTGGTTTACTTGCAAGGTTACAAAGCCATTAGAATCTAATGATCATCATCGAGCATTATTGGTAGTGTCGCAAGATCATACAATACACACTAGTATAACTATGTGAATCTGAATATGATCTATATCAGATAGGTATGTGGGAATCCCACCTAGGCATCAAAGACATATAGGTCAAGATGGCTAGTGCAGTGAGGTTTCCTAAGTTTAGTATAGCAAGATTACACTCGCATCAAGACACAAGAAAGTCCAGATGACTATAAGCATGCACTTGCCAAAAATAGTCAAGGATAATACATTGTAGATCCTAGTGTCAAGTGAAATAAGCATAAATGCTCATGACAATTAGGATCAACAAAATACACCCACAGGCAGAAAATAAATAAAACATGTCCTCGTGCCCCCAGTCTCCTAGCTCGGCATCATTGAAAACTATTAGGGAGAGAACACTCAGCAAAGAAATCATCATAGACAACACACAAATAAATAAAGTCAAGCAACTCTTAGCGAGGAAAGTGTTTAAGTGTGTGTGTGTAGGTCATAGAGTCAAACTTTGAGTATCGCATCTACCAGTGAGGAATATCGTATCATTCTAGACTACAGGTAGGATATCTAATAAGTGTTCAGAAACACTCAACATTAGGGAAGTGTTTAAAAAAATAGTTGGGGAGGTGTTGAAAAACACCGTTGGAACCAAGTTTCCCAAGAAACCCTGACGCACAAAGAGACCCAAGATAAGCTAGAATAACATATGCCCCCTAGACTAAGACAAGAGTCAATTCTAGGATAGGAGAGGTAAAGTGAGAAGTGGAGCGAATGAGCACCATGCAAGACTGATAGACTGGTGCAAGGGTCTCAAGCAACACTTGTTTTCAGGTTTTCACCACTTGACAGATTTTTTATTTTTTCAATTTTTTATTTTTTTGTATTTTTTCTACCAAGGTACTTGTTTCCAGGTTTTCACCAAGGCACTTTTTCTATTTTTTAGAATTTTTTGCAATTTTTTATTTTTTTTATTTTTTTTATTTTTTCTGGACTTTTATGCTTTTTAGGATTTTTTCAGCATCATATATGAATTTTTTTGAATTTTTTTCAGGATCAATAAAATATGTACAAAGAGTGCAAGAACCTTAGGCATAGAACTTCTTTAGATGTAGAACATTGATAGGCTTTGTAAGCGCTTCTCCCTCAGGTGTAGATAGTTGATAGATCCCAGACCCAAATGTTGTTGTGATGATATAAGGTCCTAACCAATTTGGCTCAAACTTGCCTTTCTGCTCCCGATTCTGCTGATTTTTAGGATTTTCTCTTAGAACTAGCTCACCCACTTGGAACTCTCTAGGATGAACTTTCTTATTGTAAGAAGTAGACATTCTCTTCTGATAGGTGCACATGTGATCAAAGGCAGCCTTGCAATGTTCTTCCAAAGTAGTGAGCTCATGCACTCTCATGGCCCTCTGGTCTTCATCGGTAATCAAACCATGGAGAGAGACTCTCAGTGAAGGTATTTCAACCTCTAATGGTAAGACAACCTCAAAACCATAGACCAAGGAAAAAGGTGTTGCTCCTGTAGGGGTGCACATAGAAGTTCTATAAGCCCATAGCGCAAGATTGATCTGCAGATGCAAATCCTTCCCTGATTTGTGCACTGTTCTATGGAGAATTTTCAACAATGTTTTGTTTGAGGCCTCAGCTTGGCCATTCCCTTGAGGGTAGTAAACAAAAGACCAATGTTGTTTAATTTTGAACTTTTTGCACAAGTGCTTGAGGTCTTTATTTTTGAACTAGCCACCATTATCCATGATTATGGAAGAAGGAATACCATAGCAGAAAATGATGTGATTTAAAATAAATAGGGCAACATGTTTTCCCATAGCTGTAGATAGTGGGACAACTTCAACCCATTTAGTGAAATATTCAGTAGCTATAATGATGAACTTATGCCCACTCGAAGAACTAGGATAAATTTTGCCTACCAAGTCAAAGGCCCATTGCTAAAATGGCTAGTAGGTAACAAAGGTAATGAGCTCACATCCAGGAGCATGAATGAGATTCCCATGTAGTTGACATTTCTTGTAGGATTTGACATATTGAACAGCATCAGTTTGCATAGTAGGCCAATAGTATCCAGCCCTAAGCAATTTCTGAGCTAGCGCAAGACCATTAGAGTGTGAACCACATATGCCATCATGGACTTTAGCTAGTGCTTTTTCTAACTCCTCTATTTCTAGATACCTAAGGAGAGTTCCATCTGAACCCTTCCTATACAAGTCACCAAATATGAGGGTAAAGTGTGAGGCATTGTGGATGAGTTGGCACTTCTCATTGCATGTTATATTTTTAGGGATAACTTGATCTTGGAGATAGGAAAATATGGAGGCATATTGGGATGATTCATGGCTAACCAGAGTGTAAATGACATGGTCATCAAGGGAATTGTAGGCAGGATAACGTAATTCTTCCACCAGGAACTCAAAGCATGATTTGTGCTCTTCCAGTTGTAGAATGGAAGCCAAAGTAGCCATGGCATCAACAGCCTTGTTCTCAGTTCGAGGAATTTGTTGGAATGTAATAGATGTAAAGTAATTCTAGATTGATTCTACCATCTTCTTGTAGGGAATCAACTTGTCATCCTTTGTTTGGTAATCATTATTTACTTGGTTTATGACAAGCTAAGAATCTCCAAAGATATGCAACTCAGTGATCCTCCATTCAAGGGAAAGCTTAACACCATTCAAAAGGGCTTCATATTCAGCTATGTTATTGGTGCATGGAAAGAGAAGCTTATAGGATTTAGGAATGGTGTATCTGTGAGGGGTAACAAAAAAGATTCTAGCACCAGCCCCATTCTTTGTATAAGAACCATCAAAGAACATTTTCCATGCATACCCTGTGATATGCATGACTAAAGCATCTAGGAAGTCTATTTGAAGAGGAGCATTATCAGTCATGGGGAACTCAGCCAATTGATCTACAATTTCTTTCCCTTTAATAGCTTTCCTTTCAACATAATGAATGTCAAATTTTGAGAGAACCAACATCCATTTAGCAAGCCACCCAATAAGCGTAGCTTTACTTAAGAGATACTTTAAAGGATCAATTTTGGTGACCAGCTACATAGTATGTGCAAGCATGTAATGTCTAAGTTTTTCAGATGCAAACACCACTTCTAGACAAGCCTTTTCAATGCTAGTGTAATTGAGTTCATAAGCAACCAGAGTGCCACTGATATAGTAGAGAGCTCATTCTTTGTCCATATCATCTTGTTGTGCAAGGAGAGCCCCTAAGGAATTTGTTGTAGCAGAAATGTACAGTATCAAAGGTTTCCCTTGGATAGGTGGCATAAGGATAGGAGTTTGTGCTAGGTAATCATTGATTTGGTCCAAGTTCTGTTGACACTCCTCATTTCATATGCAAGTAGCACCTTTATGCAAATTCTTATTGAAGAGTTGAGCTCTGTCAGCTAACTGAGAAATGAACCTCTTGATAGATTGAAAATGGCCCTAGAGACCCCTTAATTGTTTGATGTTGCGGGGAGGTGGAATCTCCATGATAACTTGCACCTTTTCTAGGTCTACCTCTATTCCCTTCGCTGATATTATATACCCTAGTAGTTTCCCAGAAGTGACACTAAAAGCACATTTTTTAGGATTTAATCTGAGTTGAAATCATTCCATCTGGTCCAATATCAAACTCAAATCGGATAGATGAGTGCTCCTTTGTTGATATTTAGTAAGGGTGTCATCATCATAGTCTTCCATGTTCTTATGTATCATATCATGGAATATAGTGGTCATAGCCCTTTGATAGGTTGCACCAGCATTCTTGAGACCGAAGGGCATGACATTCCAACCATAGGTACCCCATGTGTGTGTGACTGCTATCTTCTCTTGGTCTTCAGAGGCAATTCTAATCTTATTATATCCGGAGAAGCCATCCATAAGGGAGTACATTTTGTAGCCCGCTGTCATGTCCACTATCATGTCAATGTTTGGAAGTGGAAAATCATCCTTAGGGCATGCTTTATTCAGGTCCCTAAAATCAGTGCATACGTGAATGGACTTGTCATCTTTGGTAACAAGGACAATGTTAGAAATCCACTCAGCATAGTCAAGAGCTCTGATGAAGTTGGCTTTCAGAAGCTTCTCAAGTTCAACCTTAACCAGTAATGCCACATGGAGATGGATCTTTCTAAGCTTTAGCTTGACAGGTTTTATCCCTGGAACAATGGAGAGATGGTGCATGATAAGATCAGTATCCAAACCAAGCATGTCAGAATATGTCCATGCAAAGTTGATCTTTTTTTCTTCAAAGAAAGTGATGAATTGTTCTTTCTCCTCTGTTGAGAGGGATTGAGCTACGTGGATGATGTTAGGAGAGTCTTCTATTCCCAAGTTGATGGGCTATGTAGGTTTGATTAGAACTGAAGATCTTTCTTGAAAATAGTTGGGTAGACTACCAAGTACCTCATCCTCGGGTGCCTCAAAGAGGTTTTCACCCTTGGATACATCTTTATTTTTACTATTTTTAGGTTCAGATACTGCCACAATGTAGTTTTCACCATCTGACCATTTCTTATTATTTCTTTTGATTTTATGATTGAGGTACTTGATATCTGATTTAGTCATGTTTTTTTCTGGTTCGCTGGTGGAAGAGGTAATAGGTTCAATGGCATTGAGGTAGCAGGTGATCTCATAGTCATTTTGTAAAGAAGGCAATGCGGGTTTTTGATCCTGGAAAGACCAATATATGAGATTTGAGTATATGAGAGGAAGCAAAGTGATAGGTTCAAGGGTATTTATGTGACATGTGTCATCTTTGGTGATGAGAGAGGTTGAGCCTATAGAGTAGGCTCCAAAAGTGTCAAGATCTAGATTCAACATAGAAGGACCGACATGGTCCACTAAAGCAATAAGCAGATTGAACTTGTCAGACCCTATGTGAGACTCATCAACTACATTATGTTGAGCACTATAATTATGAACCACATCAACTTCCATATCCATTGTGGAAGATTCCTCTAAGAGAGTGTCCCATTAGTACTCATTTGAATCTATTGTTGATCTTTGACTAGGATGTTTGCACAAAGAAGGTTTAGGATGCCAAGAAGTAGAGGCACCCATGTCATTATGTGTGAGATCGCCTCTTTCTACCAACCACAAGATATTTTTGCATTTTCTACTTCTAGGTGTAGAGGCTTCAGTTGTGTCCTCATCAGGTATGTGTTCTTCTCCCCAAAGGAATGAAGTAGAAGGGAGACTTTCTGCTATTTGAGCCATAGCATGCAATGGTGACTTATCTATATTTGTGTTTGAATCACTAATCATGGGAGCATTTTTGGAACAGTCAGGGAGGTCATCATTGGTACTGTATCCAAGAGTTGTGGTATCCTTAGAGGGACGTCCATTGGTATGACTCAAAGGCTCAACTAGGGCATGTCCATTATTGTTTATAGGTCCTTGACCTTGATAACCCATTTGCTAAAAAAAATTATAGCCTTTACCATAGCACTTAGGGGAGATGGGAGTAGCAATTGTTGTACTGCCCTCTTCCTCTCTATAGATCCACTCCCTAACAACTTGTTCTTCTTTTTCTACCTCTAGGGGTATGGATGAATGAACAAAGGTACCAAAGACTGTCATGGTGGAAGATTAGGGATTCATCTTGTTAGAGGGTCTCCCGTATGATTTAGGAGAAGTAGGCATAGAAGCAATGTAATCCAATGTGTATTCACCCATACCAATACTCATCGTCTTTAATTTTTTCTCAATAGCAAGCAGGGACACACTAGGATCATGAGAAGGTTTGTTGTGAGGAACAAATGTCTCAGCAGCAATGAGAGTATTGATAGCAATAGCGTTGTCCCTAGAAACTAAAACTTCAGTGCCATTGTATGGAAATTTGACACACTAATGGTAGGTGGAAGGGACAGCTTGCATGTCATGGATCCATGGATGACCCAGAAGAATGTTGTATGTGAGTGGGATGTCCAACACTTTGAACACAATATCTTTCATGATAGGGCCCACTCGGACAGGCAACACAACAAGACCCTTGGAAGATCTTTCCACTTCATCATATGCTTTTATAGTAATCTTCCACTTAGAATCTACAACAAATTCTGACAAACCCAACTATTGCACAACATGCAAAGAAACAATACTTAACCCTACACCATTTTCTATCAGGACTCAGTGGACTCGAGTATGGTAGACTTGGACTTCGATGTGTAAAGAAAGGTTATGAGGGTGACTAAGGGATGTGTCATCTTCTGTAGAAAAGGAGAAGTAGTGGGGAGATGAGATATGGTTGACCATAGCCTAGAACCTATCTGGATCAATGTCATTGGGGACATTTGTTGTACATAGAGCCTTCTCAAGGATCTCTTTGTGCAAAGGGGATAACTCAAGCAACTCAAAAATGGATATCTGGGTTGGTGTCCATTGCAATTGGTACACAAGATCATAGCTAGACAAGACTGAAGGAGCCTTTTGTTTAGAAGAAGAGGCTTTCTTGGGATCATGCACAATTTTAAGGACAATTTTGGCTTGCCCCCTAGTAACAGCATTCAGTGTCTCACTTCAGGAAGACAAACCATCTAGTGTTTGCAAGACCAACTTTGGCATACCATGATTGGTGTCATTATCATCTTGAGATCTCATCATAAGAACACTCTCAATGGGCTCTATCATGTTGATCATAGGCATATCAGGAGTATATGTATAATTGATCTCGGCATCATGATTCTTCTTATTTTATTGAGAGGACTCCCCCTTTTCATGCTCAAGTAGAGGGGTCTTAAAAGCCTTGTGATTAGAATTTTTAACTAGGCCATCTGTGAGAACAGTGCTTCCATCAATGAGATCTTGGATAGCATCTTTAAGCTTGAAACAATTGTCCATGTTATGTCCCTTATTTCTATGGTAATTGTAGAAATGATCCTCTCTCCACTAGTCAGGCTTAACTGGTGGATTGAAGGGATGAGAATTATCAAGAAGCGTAAGATACTTGTTGGCAACCAAAGTCTTAAGAATCACATCATATGGTTCAACCAACTTGGTGTAGACCCGTCATTGGTATTGCTTCTTTGGCTTGTCTACATATTGAGGCTTAGGTGCACTTTGAGCATTGGTAGCCTCTCATTGTTTCACTATGTAGATAGCATTAGAGAGGTTGAAAGTAGGCTCTTTATCTTTTGGGACATCCACAACCCCATTATTGACCACATACTTATTTCTATTCCAAAGTTTTCTCTTGTCCTTGCCATTGCCTCTGGTATCTTTATTAATAACAATATCCCCCTTTCTTATGGCCACATACTCAATCTGATATGCACTTTCAACCATTTCTTTGAAAGAGGAGAATGGTTTTTTCCTTAGATCATAATACAACTCAGGCACAAGAGTGTTGACGAAGATGTCAATCTTTTCCGTCTCGGGTAGCTGATGAGGATATCAAGAATACAATGACCTCCAATGTTGCAAGTAAGTGGTGAATGACTCACCTTGATTTTTCCTTAGAGCACTCAGATCTATCATGGTGATAGGTTGTTGAATGTTGTATGAGTAACGCTGGGTGAAGTTCCTAGCCAGCTCATCAAAGGTCCTAAGAGGCGGTGTCAACTTCACAAACCATTCCAAAGCTTGTCCTCTTAAACTTCTAGGGAATAGTTGTAGTAGAAATGTGTCTTCATGAAGGAATTCCATGCTAAGAGCATAAAAGTGATGCACATGGTCATGGGGGTCACCGTTTCCATCATACTTGTCATATTTGGGAACCTCAATATCCCTAGGAAATAGGAACATGTATAGACTCCTATCAAAGGGAAGAGCACAAATAGATTCTACAAAAGAGACCTTTGGAGGCTCCCTTTCTATGGCCATTTGGGCAAGACGTTGATTTGTTTGTTGTAATTCCTCTCTAAGTATTTCCAATTCTATGGGCACTCTTTCTTAGACAATTTGTCAGACATCATAACTGGGAGGAAGCTTGTATCCTCTAGAAGTCATGTATTGAAAATATTGGTCTCCATTATGTTCTAAAAGCTTATGCATCATTCATTGGGAGGCCTCGTCTTGTTCAAATCTCATAAGCTCCTCACTAGAAATATCATCGATGGCCTCTTCCTCATCATCAGAGGGAGGAGGTCTTGGAGGTAAAGAAGGTACAAAAAAAGTCCATCTTGGAGGGGACCTGGGTGGCGTGTTGTTACCATAATTGCCATTAGTACCAAAAAGTGGTCTATGCTCATAACCACTAGTCTTGGGTTGATCCTGAGACATTCCTCTCATAACCATGCACCTAGCAGCATCCATTTTGTCTAAACATGCTTGGTTGTCCTTATACTCAAAGTGTTCTTGCAAATGGCAAAAATTTTCTTGTTCAGTTAGGGTGAGTGAGACACTATCTATGCTTTTGGAGGTCTTTAATGCATAAAAAAGGAAGCCTCCTTTATACCATGGGGTGACCTTAGAATCCTCAGATTGGTTAGGACTAGAAGAATCATTGTTAATTAGCACTCATGAGCATCTTGTTGGAGAAGGTAAGTGTGTATAATTGAATGGAGGGTGACTCCCTTGCTCAAATTGAGACCGAGCTGTAACCAGCATGAAAAGAAATGTTGTCTGGCTAATAAAATGAGACAAAGTTTCTTAGATATTGAGATAAGCAAAGCTAATAAAGAACACTTTTCAAGATAGAACAATAGAGATGGCTCATCAAAGGTGCTCAAGAACTTACAAAAATCAATTGACTCAAGCTGAGATATGAGCAAGAAGCTCAATTAGAAAGTAGCTAGAGAGGTAACCATGGTGTGACAAGTGATCAAAAGTAGCATTTGTTAGGCTCAAACCCAATAGTTTTAACTCATTTTTTCAGTCTAGAACAAACCTAAGAATGCAGATAATAAACCAACTTCAGGTAAGAACTGGGAAAGACACTCTGCGATAGGTTAAAATTCAAGTTTAGCAGCTTTGGATTGCAACAGCAGCAGGACAACAGAATATCTCAGGACGATATTTCTTAGAGTAGCAAGACGATGCAATTTATCAGGATGATATTTCGCATGAGGCAGTATGATAGAATCCAGGCAGGTGATGCAATATAGTGTATAGTATGCAAGCAATAAAAAACCAATAATGATGTATCATGTGATAATTCTCAGGAGGGTGTGTGATGATTTTTCAGTATCATACGACTCTTGACCAGTGAATGTGAAAAATCAATTTTGAAGGCAATTTGGTCGATGTTGTAGGTTGACAAGTTCAATTTCTTGGTTTTAAACATAGTGATATCAAAAAATAGACAGGTTTACAAATAGTAGGTGATCAAACATGTCATAAAACACTTGTGCAAGGGCAAAATCAACCTTGTCAAGACAAGCACTTGGGATATCAAAACAGAAAATCCTATGAGTACTACCATGATGTTTTATGTTTGAGAACGTTTGCACGGGTAGATCACAGTGATAACACTTCAAGAACTAACTAGCCTAGAAAGACAAAGGCTCAATACTCAACAACTTGGCCCACACTTGATGTCCCATTGCCTCACACAAAGTGGTTTCCCATAATAGATGTTGGCTTTGTCATGGAAGTGCCAATGACACAACCAAAGGAACACAAATGGTGAGTAGTCTTGGGGTGATCTAGGTTAGTCCACTAGGATCGATCCTTGCACCAAGATGTTAAGTAGAAAAATTAGGTGGCTTCTATCTATGGTTCATAATAAGGGCTTCCATTCATAATACCCCTTTTGCTCCCTGAAGGAACTCCTTACCTTGTGGCCATAAGAGTACCTTAAGCATTCTTGCCTAGAATTTTCCTCATGGTCACAATCCCACAAGTACTCACACCAAGTGAAGAAAAGTACTATGTCTACCAAGGTTTTTTGTCCTTGATAGCCTTGATTTTATAGTGGGTCAGAATAGTCGGGTATTGGCTTGTCCCCACTTGGTTCGTTCCTCTTGATTGCTCAAGAGCAAGCCCGCTAAAGGATTCTAGACAAGACAAGAAGTGGATTAACCTTTGAGGGTCGGGATTTCTGGTTCACCACAAGGGTGAAGAGCATACTCTCCTATCTAAAACATCTCTCCCAAACACACCAAGCAAAGTTCAATTAACCTCTTCCTTTCAAAATCTAGAAGTGGGTCAAGATTTCTGGTTCACTACAAGGGTGAAGAGCATACTCTCCTACCACCAAAAGACTCCTATAACAAGATATTAAGTGCCTAAGAAAGAAACAACTAGTATATGCCGCACTTAAAATGAAATAAATGAACAAGCACTTGATTGTTTTTATGCTTTGGGCAGCCCTACAAAAATGATTAGTAGCCCCTTGCACATTTGGAGCTTTGACATGTGTTCTTTTGGCAAATATTCAAGCAATGAGGGCACACCTACAAGCATAACTTGTTATCCCCACAAAGAGTTAGCACAATAAAAAACCAAGTATAATATGCAAGTAAACTTCTATTCTACCACAGTAAGTCAAAAATCAGAAACAACCAAATCAAATCTTGCAAAGAAATGGCTAAAACTAGTCACTATCAGGCCTGTGTGATAGTCCAGTTGCCAGAAGTTTCGCACGATACTTTACAGTATAGTGGTGTGATATTTTCTTTTAGAACGATACTTCACACTGTGCGTGGGTGACAAAGTTATGTATTACCGCATGATAGAATAATGTATGAGCATATGATACTTTTACTGGAAGAATATTGCATGGCTATATGAAAAAATGTTGTACGATACTAGAAGATTGTCGTATGAAACTTTGTTAGAAAGCACAGAAAAATAGCCGAAACAACAAGCAAATATTGACGAAAAATGTTCGGAAATGCATGAAAAGAAGGACAAAACAAAGTTGCTTTTCCCCACGATGGGTGCCAAAAATGTACACACTAAGATTTTCACTTCTCTAAGTCATTTCTTCTAAGAGAATCCATGGATTGGAGACATTGAGAAATCAACCTAGAGCTCCCTAGGAATGGAGTGCAAGGGTATTAAGAATGCTCTCAGCTAGAGCTATTAAGCCTATAACCTTGCTAGTAAACCATGCAATGGGAGATTCAAAGAGACAAGGGAAAGAATGCCAATATCCTCAAGAATCTTGATGAAAATGCAATGCAACTATGCTAGAATGAAGAATGAAACTAAGCTATTGAAATGAAAGTGTTACAAGCCTTTGCTAATTAAACTATGTGAGTTAAACTAGAGCATGAAAATGAAACTAAGCTAGAATGCTATGAGAATTTAGGCTACAATGCAAAGATAAAGACTAGAATGAAATAAGATCTTCAAAAGCTCCAAGAAACCTACAGCATAAAATTAGCATGAAGAGTTGCCTCCTAGAATGAGAAGAGAGCTCTTCTTTTATAGAAAGTGAGAATCAATGGACGATGGAGATTAAGAGATAAAAGAGTTGATCAAGGGTGGGGTTTGAAAAAGGGATCAATCCATGTGCACAAGTCTCCTCCAATGAGAAAGAAGTGTTGACTTTTGAGCCTCATGTGAGACAAAAAGGCCTTTTCTTCTTTTTATAAAATAAGAATAATGCTTTATTTGTGCAACTTAGGATAAGAGGAAAGAGGGGGCTTTTTATTTAATAAAAGGGGAGGGAATTCCTTTTAATTAAATAAAGACTTAGGATAAAATGGTTAATCCATACAATATAATCGAATAAATGATAGAATTCGGATTTGATCAAGAATAAGCAATTGATGAATTTAGCAAATAATGCTAGCAAGGGGCTCATAGTCTAGGTGACCATTTTTGGGTGATTACAGTGAGAAATTTTGAATTTTGACAATTTAGGAAGAACTTTCCATACTTGCCCAAGAATATATTGCAGTTCTATTAGTACTGGAATTTTTCAAAGTCACCTAGTGTTTTGGTCTCAATTTTCAATTTTGAATTATCAACCTTGAACTTTGTTTGATATTTGTTTTCTTAGGTTTTAAGTTTCTAGTCGATTATCTATCTCCCTAAAGGTCGTAGTGGTCAGGTTCATTTTTGTTGTCAAACTTTCTAAGTCAAGTTCAAGTTAGTCTAATTCTATCTTTGTTTTGAACTTGTTGGAACTTTTGAACCACTTTTAACCTTTTGAACTACTTTGAACCTTGGTTCAAAATGGTTCAACAATTCATATGATCTATAGCAAAAGGTGGCGGGTCCCAACATCCGACACATGGTGATATATATATTGGCCATAGAGTTAGAATTATGTGGCTCTAAAAGGTAATTTTTTTCAATGTGGGGTATGGTATGGCTGAGTTGGCACCAAATAAGAAGGCAATTTTCCTAGACACGTCATAAGCAACAATCATTAAAAGTTGGGTTTGAGTAAAAGAAATTATGTGGCAAGTAATATAAGGAATTAAAAAATGGTTGCCATGCACGAAGGTAATTATGATATAAAAAAGTGGATGAAATTTGAAAAGGCTGACATTAATTACCCTTGCCATGAGCTATCAAATCAAGCTGAATTTGCCACATGTGAATCTTTCTAAATTAATTATGCTTCAAGATTTTCCTTGGTCATCTTCATCTTTTAAAGGCCTCTTTCTTTAAAAGGGTAAGTTTAAAACTTGTTTGAGTACTTGCAGTGGAAGTGAGGTACAAGAGGTTGAAGGAGTTTGTTGAAGTTTTACTATTAATTCAAGGTAATCTTCGACATTTCATTTAGTTTCTTTTTCCTGTAATCTTTCCATTGTTTAGCATCTCGGTGTATGTGAACACATTAGTGTGACAGAAACATGAAATCATCTATGCATTTCTTCAATAATATTACAAGTATGAATTGCAAGGGAGCTATATTTACAGATACAAATTTAAGGGGGGTAGATGTCAAGTCCATTCCTGATAGACTTCTGACTGAATTAGATGAACCCGGTGGGACTAAAATTCTTGATAATGGTTTTTTAATGGCCATCACCTTTCCTCCTGCTGCTATAAGTCCTGCGTTGATACATGAATGTGTTAACCATTATGATGCAAAGACTAAATGTATTTTGAAAAATGATGTGAAGGTTTTGTTTTCTGTCATAGAGGATAATCTAACATCTATCTTTAAAACACCCGATAAACCATTCTCGAGTTTTTCCCCAACTCAATCTCTTGCTAAGTTCAAGGAGGATCTCGATAAATGTCATAGCATAGTTGCTAGGCATTGGACCGAGAAGAATATTAAGGGTGTTTCTTTTTTACCTTTGAGTCTAAAAAAAGATCATATGAAGCCCCACATACATGACCCGGTAGTTCTACTACATAGGGTTAGAGATTCACACGATGCTTACCTCTGGGAAGATTAGATGTTTTATCACATAGAGATTATACTTAAAGGCAAGCAACATCTAGACTGGGCTGAGATGATTTCTAGTTCAATGAGATCACAATTAAAATGGACCCAAAATGTTAAAAAGGGTTTCTTCATGTCTTCATATCTCATGTATTGTCTATCTTGTACTCAAGACATCTCACCCCTACCACATGAACCGTTTGACAATCATTCCACTATCTACAATTATTGTCATTTTTTACAAAGGAAACATACTTTAGAAGACTATAGAAAGGTTCATAATGTTTTCATGGGAAGATTGTGTTTTGAACTAGTAGGGATATATGAACAAAGCTTTGTGTTGTAAAAGATGAAGCACACTTTAGTCAGATTATGAAAGCTTTAAGCACCCATTTGAGAACCTAGAAGAGAACCATTTAGATTATGGGAGGCAGATATGAAGAAGTTAATGCAGAAACAGAGCAAACAATCATCAAGGTTATGTTAGAGAATGTTGGAGAACCATCAGTTGCAACAAAGCAAGCAGGCGAAATAGAACAAGAGGACATTCCCTCTCCACCAGCCATAAACATTGAAGATGAAGTCATGAATGTAGAAGGAACTAAGATCACCTTGGATACTGATGATAATGTATTCAAGAATCTAGAAAACATTGTTGAAAATTTGGCTTTTGAAGAGAAGGAGACTACCAAAGGAGAAGAGAAAATAGAGACCACAGTTGTAGAACCTAAAGTGACAGAAAAACAAGTACCTATTTCCACTAAAGAAGAAATCAGTCTCACTCCTAAGATCGGAAAGAAGAATCAGATTGGATCAGTCTATTGTGGTCACCCAAATCAATGAAGTGGAGTGGTATGGTGTTAACAAGTTCCTAACCGAGTTCCTCCTAAAATTTTTGGATCTTAGCATGTTATACATGCTAAAAAAGATTACATCTTGGAGATGCTTTGTGTCAAATATGCTATTATGAAAGCATGGGATATCAAAAAATATATTTGTAGACTATGATTTTGAACCTGTTACCTGTCTTGAAAGGCTGAAACATTCAAACATTAGACTAATCTAACATGTTCATGAACTAAAAAAATAGCATAAGACATGAAAACAAAACCAAAGCCACCTCAAGATTGTTGCTAAAAAAACAAGTGCTATAGAGCAAATGTTTGATTCGCTTCAATTAGAGGGATGTGGGTGTGCTCTCTAAGCACTTGGAGCATATTCTAATGCGTACTAAGATTGATTTTAGACCAAATATAGGTGTGATATGATGCTATATGCTATGCAAAACAATAAAAGAAACTATGTTAATCCATTATTGCTAAGCTATGATGTTCTTTAAGAAAGCTTGAAGATGATAAAAAGAAACTAACAATTAGTATTGCTTATGCTAAGTCTAGAGCTAAATGGACATGATAACAATGCATAAAATGAAAGGTGAATGGATATTTTTCTCTTGGAAATGAGGACTATTTATAGACTTTTGGGAGGATGAATGAGTGGCTAGGATCAAAATCCTTAAGAGAGGCCAAGATTCATTCAAAGGGGAGCACATGGATTGTGCTAGTTCAAGGCCACCTCCTTGTGACAAGTGTCACAAGGGCATTGGGTTGAAAGATGGGAGGAATGTGCACAATTTGGGAAATGTGCCTAAGGTCAAAGGGTGTAAGAAAGGGGTGAGAGGCTTCTTAAATGCATCATAAATGCATGTAAGAGGGATAAGGAGGCTTTAAATGCACTTAATGCATGTAAGAGAAGCCTCTAGAAGTTTGTTGACTTTGGGTCAAGCTTAGGAGTTGGCTAACCTTGTTTAGGGAATGTGACAAGGTTAGGGGGAGGATTAGGATTAGGATTAGGGGATTTTAAGATTAGGATGGGTGAAGAGGTTGGGTTGAGAAGATTCTAGAAGAGTCTAGAATTCTCCTTGGTTTTATGGAATAAAAGTTATTCATTCCAAAAGCTTAAGTTTTGGGAATATTTATTGAAATATTTTCAATAAATATGAAAATTAAATATTTAATCTTAATTAAATATTTTGAGTTGAGATTAGGTTTAGAAAAGGTGGGATTAGCCTTTTAATCAAAATTAAGAAGGGATTAGAAGATTTTGGAAGAGGTTAGTGGTCTTAAGAAAATTGGCCAAGTTTTGGTCAAAAAATAAATTAATTATTTTTTGGGGGATTTTTGGTCAATTTATTAATTAAAATAATTAATAAATAGGGGATTAATGTTTAAATAAGATTTAAACATTTTTGGGAGGGATTTCTTAATTAAATATTTTTAATTAAGATAAAGGGATTTAATGACATAAAAATAAATAAATTAATTAAATAATTAATTAATTAATAAATGATGATGTCATCAGGGATTTTTCAGAAAATAAAAATAATTTATTTTCTAAAGGATTTTTAGGTGTCTACATTTTTCCCCTCTTTGATGCGATGTCGCAAGTGGCATGGCGTCAAAGACAAGAAAATAAGATGCCCAAGGCTAGAATTTAGAGGAATAAGGGATTGTGCCCCCTCGAGAAAATAACGCAAGGAGCAAACATTGTGAAATTTTCTCGAAAGGAAACAAAGAAGGAAGGACCTAGGAAGAAGGGGAGATAAATAACCAAGCTTCCAAGAGCAAAGATGAGTGAATGCAAGATGAGATGGAATGCAAAATGCAGGATGTAGCTACATGAGGATGCAAGATTAATCTATATGATGCAGGATGCAGGGGAGATGGGGAAGCTCCAAGTGCAAATGTGGAGAGCACAACCTAGTTTAATATAGCAATGCTAGAGACCTGCCAAGGATACTGGGATCACGAGGCCTTGTCACCAGTGTTGCAGAGGACTGACGAGGACTGACGCTAAACAAACACACAGGGTTGCCCCAACATCACACATGAAGCGCAGAGGCGACATGGTGGAACCGATGCTGAAGGAACCACAAACACACAACTGACTCACAGGCAGAAGCGAAAGATCAAAAGACCTTGCCCCAGATTATCCGCACACGCAGCACACCGTGATATAATGAATCGTGGTGACCCTGGTGGGATAATGAGAAGCCAAAAAATATTAACAAGACCCAAAGGACAAAATTCCAAGATCAAAATGAAAACTCCAAAAAGACATTCTTTGCCAAGGAGAGAGATTTGATGTGATTGATGGTGGGAAGATTGGTCGGACAGGAGGAGATATATCCTCAAGGACCAGGATGGAAGATTAGGTCAGACAGGAGGAACGATATATCCTCAAGGACCCATGGGTTGGTGAGAGAATAAGTGTAGTTGTTCACTGGCAAAAGCTGAAGTTCAAGGAATAATCAGGATGAGCAAGGATAAGTCGACAATTGATGTTGCTGAAGCACAAGGCTTGAGTGGGACTAAAAGTTTTCTGAGGCTGGGGATGGGACAAGATATTTGATCAAATGCTGCTGCAGGACGGACAAAGGTTATGTACAACAAGGAGGAACGATATGCACAAGGGATATGTACAGAAGCTCAGGATTGGGGATAGGAAGATCACACTCGGCGGGACTCTCACTAGGACGGAGACAAGAAGGATATTTACAGAAAGGATTGCGCTGTATAGGAAAGGGATAAGGATATGGTACAAGATATGGTACAAAGCTTTGGAATAGGATATGGATTGCAGATGGGTTGGAGGAAGATGGAAGCCGAATGCTTGGAGGATAGGGGAGATGGAACTGCTGGGAGATCTGTTATGGATTGGAGGAAGAGGACGGTAGCTGAAAGGACAATTGAATAGATAAATAGCCCAGTTTACTATGTTGGCGCCTGTTTACCAGGTTTTCACCAACATACTTGTCCAAGGCACTTGAATTGCCAAGTTTTCACCGTTTGGACGATCATTTTCTCTTTCTCTTTTCTTTTTTGCTTTTTTGAATGTTTTTGGATTTTCTGATATATGCAGGATCAGGTTCAGGCATAGAACCTCTTCAGATGGATGATGTTGATAGGATCATTCAAGGGCTCACCTTCTGGTGTTGATAGCTGATAGGCTCCCGAGCCGAAGGATGCGGTGACAACATAGGGGCCCAACCAAGTAGGCTCAAACTTGCCTTTCTTTTCTCTATTTGCTAGGACCTTCTGATTTTCTTTAAGAACCATGTCACCGACTTGGAATTGTCTAGGATGGACCTTTTTGTTATAACTCCTTTTGAGTCGATTCTGGTATGCCACCAGGTGATCATATGCTTGCTGTCTCTTTTCATCTAACAGGTCTAGCTGTGTGAGACGGGCTACACGATAATCTTCATCAGTGGTGTAGTTCTTCATGGAGACTCGCAATGAGGGGAGCTCAACCTCGATCGGTAGAACAGCTTCAGCACCATATACAAGGGAGTATGGGGTGGTGCCTGTGGGAGTGCGATAAGAAGTGCGGTAGGCCCAAAGGGCGGGATTGATTTGGAGGTGCCAGTCACGACCAGAATCATTGACAACCTTCTTGAGGATTTTCAAGATAGTTTTGTTAGTTGCCTCCGCTTGGCCATTTCCTTGAGGGAAATATGGACTGGAGAAACGGTGATGGATGTGGAGTCTGGCACATAGATCATCCACATGCTAGTTTTCAAAAGGTGTGCCATGGTCTGTGAAGATGGTAGATGGTATGCCGAAGCGACAAATGATATGATAGAGGATGAACTTGGATATTTGGATGCCAGTAGTAAGGGTGAGTGGAATCGCTTCAACCCATTTGGTAAAGTACTCTGTGGCTGTTATGATATACTTGTGTCCATCCGAAGAGAGGGGGGTGATCAAGCCAACGAGGTCGAGGCCCCAACATGAAAAAGGCCATGGTGGTGCAATAGGCTGTAGATCTTGTGCTGGTGCATGTATCAAATTGGCATGCTGTTGACATGGGAGACATTTCTTGACAAAATCACATGCATCATGTTCCATTGTTGGCCAATAATATCCAACTCTAAGCAGCTGCTTTGCTAGAACCATGCCACTCGTGTGGGCACCGCAAATTCCAGCGTGAACTTCTTGTAAGGCCAGGACGGCCTCGTTTGAGTCTAAACATCTAGATAGGACATTGTGATACCCACGACGATATAGGGTGTTGGCTACAAGAGTGTAGCGGGAAGCTCTGCGAATAAGGTTTTGGCGTTGGTTATTGGTGAGATGGGGAGATATGATACCATTTTTTAGATATGCATGGATTTCGTGGTACCATGGGGATTGGGGACCAACCAAGACACATACCATTTCTGCATCAGTGTTCTCATAAGCTGGCGTATGTAGCTGCTCGACTAGGAATTCATATTGTGATGCGTCGCGTGGGATTTCTAACAAGGATCCAATGGTTGCCATTGCGTCCGCTGCTTTGTTCTGAAGTCTTGGGATCTGTGTGAACTGTAGATGTAGGAAATGCTCTTGCAGTTTGTCCACCAGCTCTTTGTAAGGTAGCAACTTGTCATCCTTTGTTTGATATTCATCTAGGACTTGTTTGATAATCAGCTGTGAATCTCCAAATACTTGTAATTCTATGATATTCCACTGAATGGCTGTTCTGAGACCTAAGATGAGTGCCTCATATTCTGCAATGTTGTTGGTACATGGGAATCCCAATTTGAATGATTTTGGGATGTAGTCACCTTGAGGTGTGACGAATAGGATTCCTGCCCCTGATCCATGTGATGTGTAGGAGCCATCAAAGTATAGTTTCCACATGGGCTGCTCTTCAATCATGCATAAGTGTTCATCAGGGAATTCCATGATTAGTGGATAGGCATCCACCAGTGGTGCTTCTGCTAGTTGATCGGCAATGACTTGCCCTTTGATTGCTTTGCGATCAATATACTGGATGTCAAACTCACTGAGTATCATGACCCATTTTGCCATACGGCCTGTGAGAGTTGTCTTTGATAGTAGATATTTGAGGGGGTCCACCTTTGAAATGAGCTTGATTGTGTGACTAAGCATGTAATGTCTAAGCTTTTGAGTGGTAAAGACCACTGCAAGGCATGCTTTTTCCATAGGTGAATAATTAAGCTCATATCCGACAAGAGTGCGACTGATGTAATAGATGGCTCTCTCCTTGTTGTCATCATCATGCTGAGCTAAGAGTGCCCCCAGTGCTGTAGTGGTTGCCGAGATGTAGAGTATGAGAGGGCATCCTGGAATTGGTGGTACTAGGATTGGAGAATTGGCAAGATACTCCTTGATCTTATCAAAGCTTCTTTGACATATGGGATCCCATTTGAAGCTTGTGTCTTTGCATAGGAGATGCGTAAAAGGTTGGCACTTGTCTGCTAACTGAGAAATGAACCGACGCACTAATTGAAGCTTTCCTTGTAGGCTTCTGAGCTGTTTGAGTGTTCTTGGTGGAGGCATCTCTGTTATTGCTTTGACCTTCTTGGGGTCTATCTCTATGCCTCGTCGCGATACTATGAAACCTAGGAGCTTTCCAGATGTAACACCAAAGACACATTTCTTTGGATTAAGCTTTAAGCCATAATGATTCAGATGATCAAACACACGCTCTAAGATGTTGAGGTGTTCATCCCTTGTTTTGGATTTTGCAAGGATATCATCCACATAGTCTTCAAGGATCTTGTGGATCATGTCATGGAAGATCGCTGTCATTGCTCGCTGATATGTTGCTCCTGCATTCTTTAGCCCAAAGGGCATCATATTGTAGCAGAAGGTACCCCATGGGGTTGTGAATGCTATTTTATGTTGATCTGCTTCTGCTATATGAATCTGGTTGTAACCGGAAAAGCCATCCATGAGTGATAGCATTTCGTGACCCGCTGTGAGGTCTACAAGCATGTCTATGTTTGGCAATGGGAAATCATCCTTAGGGCATGCCTTGTTCAAGTCCCTGAAATCAGTACAGATTTTGATGTCGCCAGAAGGCTTTGTGACTGGCACCATGTTAGAGATCCATTCTGAGTAGTCAATTGCTCTGATGATTTTTGCTTGAAGGAGCTTCTCAAGCTCTGCTTTAACTAGTAATGCTACCTTTGGATGCATTTTCCTTAGCTTCTGCTTCACTGGCTTAACGTTTGGATCTACTGATAGATGATGAACAACAAGGTTTGGATCAAGCCCAGGCATGTGGGCGTATGACCATGCAAAGTTGATAACTGATTCCTTGAGCAAGGTGCTGAGAGCCATTTCTTCTCCTTCTGTTAGGTTGACTGCAATGTAGGTGATCCTTGGACATTCTTCTGTTCCCAAGTTGATTGGCTTGGTCTCTTCTATGATGATTGGAGATTGCTCTGGTCTATAATCTTGGATAGGGGGAAGAGGCAAGGCTTCATCTTCTAGCGCTTGAATTGCCAAGTTTTCACTAGAAGATACGCCCTTTATTTTTATTGTTTTGGAGTCAGAATGTGCCCCAGAAGGGTTTTCACATAAAGAATCATGATGTTCTTTTGCTTTATCATTTTTGCGACTAAAGCTTGCCTCTTCCCCAAAATATCCTTCTGGGTGAAGCTGATAGACA
Source organism: Chamaecyparis obtusa (assembly GCA_027943335.1). Classification (NCBI taxonomy): domain Eukaryota; kingdom Viridiplantae; phylum Streptophyta; class Pinopsida; order Cupressales; family Cupressaceae; genus Chamaecyparis; species Chamaecyparis obtusa. Next base: position 1,065,536 of record BSBK01002239.1, read on the forward strand.
GAGGTTGATGTTGGATCTTGATTGCTTGCTGGACCTGATGCCCCCATGAATTCTAGGAGTGCCTGTGCGCTTTGGAACTCATCGATGTGTGCAATGCTTGGTTGGTCCCAATCTATGAGGTCGGGGTTTGTGAGGGGAAGATCTATGAGGTTAATGGAGAGTTGTTGGAGAACAGAAGTCCCCAGGAGGGTGTCGTCGGCAAAGATATCGTCATAGGATCGGATGTCTTTCTCTTCGGGGATGTCTTCGATTTCTACAAGGTCATCCTGGCTATTCGAAAAGTTCACGTTGGTCATGTTAGTGCCCTCATTTGTGGTATTAGGCTCTTGTTCAAGCAGGCGAGAGGTATTAAAGCCAAGTCCTTGCTGTTCTGGATTTTGGGATGGTATGATAGGAAATAAGTTTCCATCCTCTTGTGGTCCTAGACCACCACCTTGATAGTTATAGTGTTCTGTGACATTTTTGAAGGGGATTGGATATTTCTCTTTGAAGTACTCAAGAAGTTGTGTGTCACGTGATGGGGGATCTTTGTATAACCATTTGTTAATATCTGGATCTATTTCTTTGCTGTTGATGGTACCATGAGACTCAAAAGTCATATTTCCTATCTGCTTGAGCTTATGATGTTCCTTAACATGCTTGTTTTGACAACTTGGGCGCCCTTGAGTATGTGGATCACGTGGAAGAGCTCCTACAGCAAATGCATCACTGAGGCTGTATTCGCCACAACCCTGGTTGTTGATCTTGATGGATGATAAGGTGGAAGAAAGGATGCTCTCTGGATCGCGATGGGATCGGGATGAGCTAGCAATAGAAGTACCAATATCGGTTCCAGGACAATGAGTAGAATGAGGGAAAGATGCTTCCATCGCAAGGCAGTATGCGAAGGGGTTAGGGTCAGCGTGGATGGTAACCTCAGTGCCTTGATGTGGAAACTTGATGCACTGATGGTAAGTAGATGGTACGGCCTTAATGGAATGGATCCATGGACGACCAAGGAGGATATTGAATGGTAGGTCAAGATCAACAACGTGGCAGAGAGTATCTTGCGTTGCTGGGCCTAGCTGGATAGGCAAAGTTATAGTACCTTCAGAGGTACGCTCCAAGTTATCATATGCTTTGATAGTGATTTGCTCATGCTGTATGTTGGCCTCCGTGAACCCGATCTTCTTGATGAATTTTAATGTGCACAAGTTGAGGGCTGAGCCATTATCCACTAGAACTCGTTTGATAGCGAAATCTCTGACCATGACAGCAATGCGGAGAGGGAGAGTATGGTCAGGAGCGACATCTGGTATATCAGATTCTTTGAAGGATAAGGCACATGCTGCAGATAGGTGTCCCACAAGAGTTTCAAACTGAGTTGTGTTAATGTCCGTGGGGACATGACCTTCTTTTAGAGCTTTGTCCAGGATCTCCTGATGGATGGGTGATGTGCGGAGCAAATCCAAGATAGATATTTGGGCTGGCATGTTCCCAAGATGCTCTATGATATTGTATTGTGCTCTTGGTGCATTATGCTGTGTTACGCGTGCATTTGATGTTGGCCTGGTGTTAGACTGTGCTGTGGATGCAGTAGATGTTGGCCTTGGAGGAGCAGCTGATCTCGGAGGAGCACCGGCAACAGTTATCCTACCACTGCGGGTAGTTGCAGCACATTGTCGATCCGGCCCTCTGACGTGGATGGTATTGATGGTGGGCTCATCTTGGATGGGCTCAACTTGAGTTATGCATCCGACATACTTGTCATAGTTGATGTAGGCCGCTGTGTGATCTTCTTGCTTGCCTTTGCCACGATTTTGGGGCTGATTGGCGCTGGCTTGATTCTTCCCGGCATCGTGTTGAGGGAACACATTTTGATATATTTGCAAACCGGCATTGGGTGAAGCTTGAGTTGGTGCATCGACCTGGATTTCCTTGCGATCGATGAGATCTTGGATGTAGTGCTTAAGCCGCATGCACTTCAATGTTGTGTGCCCCTTCACACGATGGTAATCACAGTATTCATGTTCTTTATACCAATCAGACTTTGGTGCATTGTCATCCTTCTGTGGGATGGGCGGATATGTGATCATATTTTCTTTGGCTAGCCAATAAAAGATTTGATCCAGAGGCTCACCCAAAGGTGTGAAAGTCCTCTTTGGATTGTTCTGATTATTGGGTTTGTTCTGCCTTGGGGCAATGTTAACTGCGTTAACAGGATTGCCTTGACGTGCTGGCTGCTGCTGTTGGTATTGCTGCTGATACTATTGCACAGGTGGTTGATGAGCTTGAGGAGGCTGCTGATAAATAGGTGCTTGATATGCGGGAGCTGGTGGTTGCTGATAGATGGGTGCTTGTGGCGGTTGGTATGTTTGAGCTGGTGTAGGACTAGCCACAACGAATTGTACATTCTTAGTGTCAGTGGCTCCATCTGTAACAACATTCTTGTTACGATTCCAGTAACAGGATTTATCATTGTTGGGTTTGTTTTTGGAATCATCCTTGAAGTGACGAATAGTGCCTTCGTCTAGGAGAGCTTTCTCGATGCCTATGCCTTTGCTCTTGATGTCTTGGTATGTCTAGAGATAGTTCATTCGCATGTGATGGGATAGCTTTGGATGTAGGTTATCAATGAAGATCTTTGTTAGATGCTTCTCTGGCGGCTGATATGATAACCTGGTTGTAAGATTCTGCCATCTTTGCAAGTATTCTGCAAGGCTTTCTCCGTCTTTCTGCTTTGAGTTGCATAGGTCTAGCAAGGACAACTCATTCTCCACATTATGGGCATAGTGTGTAATGAACTTCTCAGAGAGTTCAGCAAAGGTGTTTATTGTCCCATGTGGTATTTTGTAAAACCACTCAACAGTAGTTCCTCCCAAGCTTTTGGGAAATAGGTGCAGGAGATAGTTATCACTGTAAGCCACTTCTTGGCACGCCATGTAAAACTCTTTGATATGGTTTACTGGATCTCCTTTCCCCCGATACTTGTCGAACTTGGGCATCTCAAAATGCTTGGGGAAAGGGATAGTTGCTATGGACCGATCGAAGGGATATGAGCACACCTCTTCGAACTTGTATGTTTTATTCTCTGTTCCACTTTGTAGCTCTTTTAGAGCATTTTTCATTGCTTCCCACTCAGCATTGAGTGGCGAGGGAACTGGAACTTCTGTTTGTGATGGAAGCTGTGGAACTAGATATGGCGTTTGCTGTGGATAAATGGGTTGGAACTGATTTTGGGGCAATGGTTGCTGGGGATATTGCTGGTGTGGCATAGGGGGATATTGTGGTAAATGATATGGAACCTCTTGATGTTGTTGGGCTGCTTGCTGTTGTTGAACTAGCGGTTGTTGTGGGACTGCTTGCTGATATTAGATATTTAGACCTTACTGTTGTAACTGATGGGTGGGAACTTGTTGTTGCTGGGGGATGATAGGGATTTGTTGCTGAGGCTGATAGCAAGGGACTTGCTGTTGTTGAGGAATGATGGGTGTTTGCTGAAAGGGGACATGTGGTTGCTGTGGGGGAGGCTGTTGGAACGATGCTGCTTGCGGGTATGATGGTGGTAGTTGCTGAGGTTGGCTTTGGGTGTGGCTTATATAAGCTGGGTGCATGCCTGCGTTACTTAGAGGTGGAACAGATGCGGGAAAGCTAGAAGCAAAGGGTGATGGGGTAAGATAGCTGGGGAAAGTTGGTTGTTGAGGTGGTGTAACTTGCTGGAAGGTATTTGGGATTTGGGACGAATAGCTTGAAGCTGGCGGTGGTTGGGGTAGTTGCTGCTGTGCTGCTTGGGTGAAGGCGGTTTGTTGACTTGCAACCATAGATGTGGGGGATTGAGATGGGATCCCCCATGCCTTCATTTCTTCTTGCGTAAGGCCCCATTGAGAGCTTGTGTTAGGGTGCACTGCAGCGGATGATGGAATGGTAGGAGCAACAGGAGCTTGGGACACGAATGATGGTTGAGAGAGAGGAGCTTGTTGAGGTTGTGGTTGAGCGGATGCTTGTGAGGAGGAAAATGAAGGAAACACCCAAGAGAAAGATGAGGTTGGAATGGGGAGCGATTGCGCTAACCCCAAAGAAGAAGGTACAGGTGCTTGGGGGGTGAAGGGTGACGATGCTCCTTTGATGGTGAAAGGCATTGCTTGACTTGTGAATGGTGGTGGTGTAAAAGCTTGTGTGAGAGGTGGAAGCTGACTTTGGGTTAAGTGTTGGATTTGGGCTTGGGTAGCCATAGTAGATGATGAAGCAAAAGGGGTATGAGATGGAGCGGATGGTGCTGCAGCTTGTATTGTGGGACTGGCGAGGCTTCCTTGCAAGAAAAGGGGAATGGTGGAAAGCTCTTGGGATGTTTGCATGAGAGGATCGGGAAATGGAGAATATGCTTGTGCTGGAACTTGGATTGTTTTGATGGGGATGCATGGATAGAGAGATGGTGGGATGGAGGTACTTTCTGGTAGATAGTGGGCAAACATGCTTTGTTGATGTTGTGGTACAAGGGCATTGGTTGCTGGTGGGCTTTCTGGAGGATTTGTGAATGCTTGGATTGCCAACGGGGATGAAGGGATGTTTGGATCTTCACATGGGTTACTGGCTTGGATCTAGGGATTGTAGGTCATCATGGCGTTGGTGAAAAGGTTGGGATCGGATGAGGTTGTTGGTGGATAAGGATTCATGCTTCTTCTTTTCCAAGATCTGGTCTCAACAGGCATGGAGATGCAAGTGCTAAATGGATGCAAGATGTTTGGCTAAAAGATGTTGATGGATGCAAAGTTGATGAACTTCTAAAGATGATGACTTTCTAGAATGCAATGCAAGGATGGATGAACTGCTCGGATTTGGATCAAGGATGGTGGAAGAATGGTGGGAGATGGTGGCAAATTGGTAAAAAAGCTTGGTGATGATGGAGGATTGGTGGGATGCTCTGATTTGGGTCAAGATTAGGTGGAGGAAAGATAGGTTACTGGTGGAAAGCTGGTGAAAGATTACTGAGTGGTCAACAAATGAGCTGCTATTTTTCCCAAATGGAGGATCAGAGATATGATGGGGTCAACCTAAGATAGACTGATGATCTTCGGTCAACAAGTTTCTTATCAATGCACTCCAATCTCTTGCTTGAGATGATGGCTATGCAAGGACAAGGTTTGATTTCTTTATGACAACACGTTGTGCCAAAAAAGAGGATGATGGTCTCTGATCTTGGATATAGGATAGGAACAACTCAAAAGGTAGAACACTAAGTGTTGGTGGATCTCTAGATTTGGAACAAAAGATGATGGATCTGCTGGAAAGATATGGAAAGCTGATGGGGGGATGCTGGTGGAAAAGGTATTGAAGGGTGAAGGGACAATGCTCTTGAAGGATGATGTAAGTGCAAATGACAAGGACTGATTTTAGAATGCTGGTAGGAAGATGAATGCAAATGCAACTTTATGATGTTTTGAAATGCAACTAAGGTTTTGATGCTGATGCAAAGGGTGAAACTAGGATGAAACTAAGATGCAAGGCTGTTGAGACAAGATTTCAAGATCTGAAGATGGAACAAGACATGAATAAGGAATTGGCTAATCTTCTGGCTCAAGGTTGACAAAGTGATGGTTAACTCGGAAACAGAAGGTGAACTGTTTGATGCGGGCGTTATGGGCAATGTTCTCAAGTCTGGCTTGGGACTTCTCCTCTGCTTGGGTTGCTTGGATAATGGATTGATAGGTCTTGGTGTTCTTCTTGATAACTTTTTGCTCTTGATAGGCTTGGGATTTGGGCAACTTTGCTTTAGGATGTTTGTTCTTGCTGGGCATCACTTGAAAAAGAGGCTTCTGATTTTGAGGCAAAGGTTTCCAATGGCAAAAGTTAAAGTCAAAGCAATCTCCGCAAGGGACAAAGCAACCTTGCGGGATACCAACAAAGGCAACTGACTCTGACAAAGCTTTGAAAGTGAATGTTTCAACAAGTGTTTTCACGGAGTCTTTGACTATCAAGCACTTCAAACAGATCTACCTAAGGAAGGTGAGTATCAAAATCGCTTGCCCACAGCTTGGTATCCCCTAGAAGGGAATACAAATGGTGAGTAATCTTGAGGCGACCCGGTAAACCCCTTGGAATCGGTCCTTGCACAAGGATTTTGATACTTTCGGATGTAGATAGGGTAGCCTCTATTTTATCAGGTTGCTAATGATTCCGTGGTGTCTCCATACCCGGTTATGCTGATCATCCGTGACTCACTTAAGAGCCTTGCCAATTATGCTGGGGGAGAGGAATGTTTACCATCCCTAGACACGTGTTTGGCACGAACGCCCGGCGATTAGGAGATGTAAGTGATTCTTTTGGTATTCACTTATTTGTATACCGGCCGGGGGGGATACCGGTTTGAGGTCGTTCTCCGAGGAGGAAGCGCTTCTCCTTGGACAGGCCTCGCTAAAAGCAGATTAGGTGAACTTGTCCAAGTTCAAATGTTCCACGTTGCTTACTCTAACAAGGATTATGCAAAATTTGAAAAACTCCTACATGCACATCAAGCAGATTTTGTTCATTTTCCCAAATTTGATTAAGTTTGTTTGAACTTTGAAAAATGAAGACACACGTGTTTAGATTTTGATTTGTTCCTTTCTCCAAAATGTAAATAAATTGAACGTTTGCAAGTTCTTTCCTTTTGTGCATTCAAGATTTGATTAGCGAGTTGATTTAAGAACTTTGAAAAAGCTTTTTTTTGTCCCTTAGATCACTCAAGATTGAATTTGGCTTGCTTGCTTTGAAAACTGAAATAGATGAGGGAATAGAGTTGTTTGTTCCTTTTAGTGCATTCAAGATTGAGTTTGATTTTCAAATTGACAATGACACTTAGGACCTAAGTTCTTCCTTTTAGCTTCATTCAAGATTTTGTTTTGACTCGTTTGAATGCAGATTTGATGTTCTTTTTTATGCCCAAAAAGATATGATCATTCCTACTTTGCATGAATGCATTGTTAAAAATCCTTGATGTTGCAAGGATGCAAATGCCTTGATTAATTTTTTTTGTTTTGTTTGTTAGAACAAATTTTGCAAATTTTAGTCCTTAATGCATTCAAGAATGATTTGGGGGTTCATTTTAAGCACTAAAATAAGGTGTGTATGATTTTGCTTCCTTATGGATATTATTATTATTTTTGAAAAAAAATGGCCATGACCTCCTTGCTAGAAGAAGAAGAAGAAGGAGATGGAATAGAAGAAGAATATAGACAAGAAGAGGAAGAAGAATATAGACAAGAAGAAGAAGAAGGGATCGAAGTGCTCCGTCCACCTATAAGCTTGAAAAATCTAAAAATGGTCTAAAACCCATCAGAATGTTTGCAAAGAACCCGTGAAGTGGGTCCCACCGGGCGTGCCAGAATGTAGACTATGATTTTGAACCTGTTACCTGTCTTGAAAGGCTGAAACATTCAAACATTAGACTAATCTAACATGTTCATGAACTAAAAAAATAGCATAAGACATGAAAATAAAACCAAAGCCACCTCAAGATTGTTGCTAAAAAAACAAGTGCTATAGAGCAAATGTTTGATTCGCTTCAATTAGAGGGATGTGGGTGTGCTCTCTAAGCACTTGGAGCATATTCTAATGCGTACTAAGATTGATTTTAGACCAAATATAGGTGTGATATGATGCTATATGCTATGCAAAACAATAAAAGAAACTATGTTAATCCATTATTGCTAAGCTATGATGTTCTTTAAGAAAGCTTGAAGATGATAAAAAGAAACTAACAATTAGTATTGCTTATGCTAAGTCTAGAGCTAAATGGACATGATAACAATGCATAAAATGAAAGGTGAATGGATATTTTGCTCTTGGAAATGAGGACTATTTATAGACTTTTGGGAGGATGAATGAGTGGCTAGGATCAAAATCCTTAAGAGAGGCCAAGATTCATTCAAAGGGGAGCACATGGATTGTGCTAGTTCAAGGCCACCTCCTTGTGACAAGTGTCACAAGGGCATTGGGTTGAAAGATGGGAGGAATGTGCATAATTTGGGAAATGTGCCTAAGGTCAAAGGGTGTAAGAAAGGGGTGAGAGGCTTCTTAAATGCATCATAAATGCATGTAAGAGGGATAAGGAGGCTTTAAATGCACTTAATGCATGTAAGAGAAGCCTCTAGAAGTTTGTTGACTTTGGGTCAAGCTTAAGAGTTGGCTAACCTTGTTTAGGGAATGTGACAAGGTTAGGGGGAGGATTAGGATTAGGATTAGGGGATTTTAAGATTAGGATGGGTGAAGAGGTTGGGTTGAGAAGATTCTAGAAGAGTCTAGAATTCTCCTTGGTTTTATGGAATAAAAGTTATTCATTCCAAAAGCTTAAGTTTTGGGAATATTTATTGAAATATTTTCAATAAATATGAAAATTAAATATTTAATCTTAATTAAATATTTTGAGTTGAGATTAGGTTTAGAAAAGGTGGGATTAGCCTTTTAATCGAAATTAAGAAGGGATTAGAAGATTTTGGAAGAGGTTAGTGGTCTTAAGAAAATTGGCCAAGTTTTGGTCAAAAAATAAATTAATTATTTTTTGGGGGATTTTTGGTCAATTTATTAATTAAAATAATTAATAAATAGGGGATTAATGTTTAAATAAGATTTAAACATTTTTGGGAGGGATTTCTTAATTAAATATTTTTAATTAAGATAAAAGGATTTAATGACATAAAAATAAATAAATTAATTAAATAATTAATTAATTAATAAATGATGATGTCATCAGGGATTTTTCAGAAAATAAAAATAATTTATTTTCTAAAGGATTTTTAGGTGTCTACAATATTAAGGATATGTATAGAAGCCTTGCTAAGGATATGAAAATCATAAACCCTACCAATGCTTTGCAATATGAAGAAGGGATTTTGGATTTGGAGACTCTGATAAGAAACATTTGAGGGAGATATGAAAGAAGTGAAAGAAGAGGTGAATTCCATGGTGATAGATTTCACCAAAGTCATCAGGATAGAAGCCATGATAACCCTGTGTATAGATCATCTCCCAAGTTATGTCGAACAGATCACCAAGATGAAATGGGATAAGGATGCATGGAGAAAAAAACTTCTGAGCTTCAAAAATTCTACTTCTAATGCTTTGTAGAAATTTGTGGGCACTTTTCACAATTGGAAGTTGGCACATGGTACCCCTCTTGAAGATGAAGAAATGGAAGAGCCTAAACAAGGTTTATTATCTTAACTAGAGTTTCCTCAGTTTTCATTCCCCTTTCTATTTTAAAAACATTTGAGAAACTTGTCTCCCTTTTAATTTCTTAGTTGTAATTACTATTATCAAAAACTGCCATAGGGTCGGGTTTTCAAGGAGACCTTTCAGCAGTCTGAAACTATAAGTTTAGATCTTCTAGATGGATTAGGGGTTAGAAAAGACACAAATAATATAAGTTGGTTTTGGAAGTAATTTGAATTTTTTTTATTTAGATTGGTTTTGGAAGTAATCTGAAGTTGGTTTTGTGAATGATCATTTTTATAGCCCATGCCATCTCGCTATTTGAAAGTAAACTATTATGATGAATTCATTTTCTGCTATGTGATCTTTGTTAACTTCTATTTAAGTAAAAATGTGAGAAGCTTAGATATTTTCTTGTTTTGTTGTTATATATCAGATTTGATCTTCTTTAGGCCCCTCATCTAAGAATAAGGTGTGAAACCTTTGTGCTTTCTGGTTAAAAGTATGTGCATGTATTAAAGATTAGTTTCAATTCATTGAAGATAAAAGGAGGGAGTTGTGTTGGTGTTCAAAATAGATGCTTATGCTCTTAGGCTGCCAATATACCCTCAGGTTGATTTTAGGATTGGTTATTTCCAAAATGTATAAGTGTCTTAGGGTAACTGGACCAACTATAGGGACAAGACTACCCTCTTCACTTTTGGCTCTACAAAACCAAGGTGGGTGCACCTAACCTAGTGAAAACTATACTTTACACACTAAAGACTGGGTCTAAACAACAGATTTGATAGTAAGAAAGTACTAAATGCTAACCTCACATTCATTGACTCTCCATTACTATTGGGTAACAAAACCACATAACCTACAACTTAAAGCTTGAAAATGTTATTGATTTTAATATTTGGAATGCAATAACTTCAACCAGTGTATGTTAACAAGAGAGGTACTTATTTAGGCCAATGCCTCATCCATTGGGCAAGAGTCCTTAGACACAAAGACACATAGGTTTGAGAATATCTAAGAATTCATAGCCACAAATACATTTATCCTAATCTTTACTGCTTACAAGACATCCTTACATAGACAAGGGCAAACCCATATCCCACCTAGAGCATAGTTTAGTCCAATCCTAGATCAGAACTCAAGAATGAAGATACATACATACAAACAATATGCAATGATATAGAAAACTCAAAGCTTACTAGACTTGACACAAAGGAGAGATAAGAACTAGATATTTGCATTAAGTACGATGAATTCCTTCTGTGTGCACAATGAATCACAAGACACCCTGCTTGCAAATTATAGCTTAGACCTACCACTTTCTTCTCTCATCAACAAACACTGAATCAAAAACTATTACAACCCTTGACTGAGAATAGGGCTCACCAAGAAAAAGTTTTGAACACCTAAATCCCAATGCCTTTGAATGATTATAAAAAATCCTTTTATCTCAAGGATTGCAACAAGCACTGATGAACATTCAAAGCAACAATTTTAAAACTACCTAACTCAACAAAAAGAATGAAAGCCAGACAAGATAGGCTCCAAGCACAAAGCTAGTAAGATAAAAAATAATCATCAAATTCTGCAATAGATCTGACCCTGTACCAGCTCCAAGGACAAAAATTCACGCTGGAACAACCACCAAGACCTTCCTCATAAAATCTCACACACAACCAAGTTGGAATGATAAAAAATGGTCCTACAATACGGCTTCATTCGGCGCACTGTCTCCAAACCCTACAGAAACAATTTGAATTTGAAAAACAATGGATACAAGCTCTGGTTTAAAATGTGACCATAGATCCCTTTATTTCTCGATAGATCAAGTGGCTTATGTTAATCTTTACAACAGCCATGAAACCATGAAAATTCCATGTCCATGCTAGGAGTCAACACCAATGAAAAATTTGCACCTCAGCTCCCTCTGACAAACAGGACCCACGCTCGTCAGTGCCTGAGAAAAAGTAAAATCAACAGCTGGCGCAAGATCTGATGGCTCTAACAAATTCCATCAGAACCTATGCCAACCGTAGATTCTCTATAGATGTTAGGGCCCTCAAAACACATCGGCAACTAGGTCCCACTGACAACTCTCTGAACCATCAATGCCTCGACCAATCAAGAAAAAGAAAGTCAGCACCATGTGGCACATCAGACCCACCATTTGTCAATCATACTGGAAGATCGGACGGTTGATGTATAATCTCAAGGGCCCCAAAGATTCCTTGAGATCATGCACTGGCTGTAGATCTTGAATCTTCACTCTAAGATACTGGGCCCACCTGACAGAACATCCAGCGCATGGTCATGTGGACCAATTAAAGAATGACAACTATGCTTACATGGCATGTGGACCCATTTCAAAGAAGGGATACGTCATAAAGTAGAATCAGTGGCTGGCGCATGTTCGCAAGCCTCTGACACAGTCTATGAGAAGATGCACCCACCGTTGATTTAGATGGTGTTAGAGCCGGGCCCAGGAAAGAATTAGCCAAAAACATTAGGAAATATTAAGGCACAGGACTTAGGAAAATATTAACTAGGGAGACCTAGGCATAGCAGGAAATATTAAAGGGATCCTAAATTAAAACCTTAGTCACAAGATCGCATAACATGAAAAAGGCTCACGTGATCATGCGAAAAAGTGGTCAACAATTAGCACATGTGCTATAGGACTTTTAAGTGGCCCAAAAAGGTAACATGAAAATAGATTTAAAATAGGGTGCACTAGGGTTTTTCAAACAAATGACTAGATTATGAATTTTTGCTTAGGGTTTAAGGCCAAAGGCATGAAAAATAATGCAGAGGCCAGGAAAAAGGGTATGTAGCCATGAAAATTTTTACCAGTGCTAACAGTGGCTCATACTCAGGGATGTGTATCTCCTGCAGATACAATGAGCAAGCTAGAATCTCCTGGAAGAGTAGACCAACTCAAAAATGTTGACCCAAAAAAGCAAAAACAAATGACTGCACAATGGAAAACCTAAACTACTATTCATGGAAAAGACACTTTAGGAGAAGTAAAACTTTAAGAATTGGCCATGAATAGGCAATTCCAAAGTACCACTAGTTAAATCCTTCAGGACATAAGAATTTGTCCCCCATTTTCTCTCAATAAGATAAGGACCCAACCAAATTGGATGAAACTTTCCATGCTTCCCCTTATCTTCTAACCTTGCATTCCACATCAGGACAAGGTCATCAACTTCAAAACTTCTATGAGTAGCCCTTCTATCAAACAAATTCTTAGACTGCCTCTGCAATGTTTCATTTCTTTCATGTGCATCTCTCCTTACCTCTTCCAACTAGATCCGCTAATCCATTCTTACTCTCATCTCATCATTCAAGTCTTCATCACATGCTTGGATAAAATTATACATATGCAATAGATTATTTTGAGGCAATCTAACACGTATTCCATATACCAAATCAAATGGAGCACAACCTATGGCCTTCTTAATAGTTACCATGTCAGCCCATAGTGCCCACCATAACTTTGAGTCCTAGGCTTTCTTATTCTTGTCCAACACTCTCTTGAGAATATTGATTAGACTTTTATTATTGGACTTAGCCTGGCCATTTCCTTGTGGATTATATGGGGAAGAAAATGAAATGTGTATCCCATATTGCTGACAAAAATCACTAAATTCTTGTGATCTAAAGCACATTGCATTATCAACCACAATTACCTTTGGGCAACCAAACTTGGTAAGGATGTTCTGCATCACAAAGTCTGCTACCACTTTGCTAGTAGCCTTTCTAGTAGGGATAGCTTCAACCCACTTGGTAAAATAATCTGTTGCTACCAGTATGTAAGAATGTCCACCACTAAATTTATTTGGAATATCCCCAATAAAGTCAATACCCCACTTCTGGAAAGGAGCCTGAACTGCAATAGGTCAGAGTGGCAAATTTCCATTAAACTTCAACTTTCCAGCAAATCTCTGACATGCATCACATTTTCTTACAAACTGATGTGTATCTTTGAAAACTGTAGGCCACCAAAATCTAGACCTAAGGATCTTGTGAGCTATGGTCTTTTCCATATAGTGTCCTCCACAAACACCTTGGTGCATTTCCTTCAACAGAGATTCAAACCTCTCATGGTCTATGCTCTTTAGCAATACTCCTTCATTGCTTCTCCACCACAACTTACCATGTATAATGGCATACCTTGCAAATTGCAACTTGATAGTTCTCCTTTTATTTTCATCCATCTCAGGGGGGAGGATCATTTTTTGCAAGTAACCAATAATATCTTTGTACTAGTCACAATAAACCATATCACAAATATATGGCCTTTGTTCTTCTTCTAACATTTTCACATGATTTGCAATTAAATTGCTTTGTGCCATTAATTTTGCAAGACCTAAGCCTCTTACCAACTTTGTAATCTGGATATCAATATTAAATTCTTAGATCCTATTGATCCATCTACATCTTTTCCCTGAAACTTCTTGTTGTACCAATATATCCTTAACTGCAGCACTAGGAACATAAGCAACCACCTTTTCTCCTACAAGGTAACATCTAAAAGCCTTGACTGCTTTAACTAAGGCATAAGCCTGTTTCTCAGTAATATCATATTTCAACTCTGTTGCTTGTAGGGATTTACTAAAAAATGATATGGGTTGTTCATATCCATCTGAATTCTTCTGCAATAAAACTGCTGCAATTGTATGACAAGAAGAAAAAGAAAATATTTGCATGGGCTTACCATAATCAGGTGTCCTCAAAACTGGAGCATCCTTGATGGTCTTTTTGATACTTCTGAAAGATTCATCTGCTTCTTCATTCCATTCAATCTTTGCCTCTTTTTTCAACATTCTAGAGATAGGAATACTGATTTCTGCAAAATTTGTAACAAATCTCCTTAGAAAGTTTACCTACCCAAGGAAGGATTGTATTCCTTTAACATTTCTAGGTGGTGAAAGCTTATCTATAGCCATAACCCTTTCAGGGTCAATTCTTACTCCATCCTTGGACACAATATGTCCTAAGAGCTTTCCTTCCACAACACCAAAAGAACACTTCTTTGGATTCAAAGAAATCCCATACTCCAAAGCCCTAATAAAAATCTTCTCAAGATGTTCACAATGCTGACCTTCCTTATCTGAATATGTTGTGAGGCCATCCTAATATACCACTAGAAATTTGCTTATGAAGTCTGCAAAGGCCACATCCATAGCTCTCTAAAAAGTAGCTCCTGCATTTGTCAGACCAAAAGGCATTCTAACATAAACATATGTTCCCCAAGGGGTAGTGAATGTAGTCTCGAACTATTTTGACTCCTTGAACATGACTTGATTATATCTAGAGAAACCATCCATCATGGACATTAACTTTGATCCAGTAACCTTCTGTAGCATATTCTCCATATTAGGCAAACCATAATTATCCTTCAAAGAATTGACATTCAAGTTCCTAAAATCAACACATAACCTAATGTCACCATTCTTTTTTCTGACTGGAACCAAGTTTGACACCCAAGTAGAATGTTTGACAGGCTTGATGATGCCAACATCCATCATCTTTTTGAGTTCATCTTGCATTTTTGGTGCCAAGGTAGGATTCACAGGCCTTAGCTTTTTCCTAAAAGGTTTAGTACCTTCCTTCAATGGTATTTCATGCTAGAATAAATCCTCTCTATAGGCTTTCAAATCATCATAAGACCATGCAAAGACATGTCTAAATCTTTTGAGAAGATCAATCAAATTGTTCCTAGTTCTTTGGGATAAACATTTACCTATGTAAACATTTTTGGGTACTTGACTTATTCCTAAATTTATTTCCTCCAAATCATTTACCTTATCAACAAATTTAGGAAAACAAGTCCTTTCTTTATCATCAAATGCCCTCTCAAGAGCAACCAATCCCCTTGGGATCCTATTTGACTTTAGTTGCAAAACTTCCTTCCCAAGAACATTCTCTTTTCCATTTCTGATGTCAACATAAGTGCTGAAATCCATTTCCTGACCATCAAAATGAGAATCACACTACAAAAACCTTAGTATATCCTGATCATCAGAAAAAACCTGCCAATTCTCAATATTGTCTAGGATAGAAGGCCTAGACTTACACTCAATCCTAGATATCCCTGCAAAGGTAATATCCTTTGGTCTCAAAGCTATGTTTTCCAGTAAGTCAGCCATCCTGTTTTGGCTTCTATCCACCCAATCAATACCAAAGGCATTGAAACCTTCAATTTCATCCCAAACAACATTTCTATATTGTTTCAGCCTTTGATTATTAGATGCATACTTTGATCTAATCTGATAAATTATTAACTCAGAGTCACTAATCACCCTAAGATGTTTGATTCTATGTTTTGATGCTTGTCTCAAACCAGTTAGTAGGGCCTCATATTCAGCAACATTATTTGTGCAAAGGAACAAGGAAGTGAAAGAGAACTTGAAAGTCTTACCACTTGGGGATATCAATAGCACTCCCGCTCTGGCACCTTCCTTTGAACTTGCTCCATCAAAATATAGGGTCCATAAGACATTACCTCCTACCATGTTATTTTCATCATTAGCTAGAAGGACAGGCTTGACCTTTTCTTGCACCTCTCTCTCCTAAACTTGGAAAGAACCAATGTCAGTGTTAACAAAACAATTCATACTGTCATCTTCATCCTCCTCAATCATATGTGGAGTTCTAGCTTCCCTTGAAAATTTCACACTTTCTCCTTCAATGCTAAAAGTAGCAAAAGATAAGTCACATTGAATACTTCCTCCCATAGAAGCACTCCATTTTCTAGATAATAGCATTCCATACTGAGGAGGAATGTCAACTATAAGAACACTCATAGTTAGTTGTTTGTTAGGAAATGCTTCTAATTTATAAGGCAAGGCCTTAATGGTACCAATAACTGGCACTTCTCTTGAGTCCATAGCTTGGCATCTCCCATGAGGTGTATCAACCTTTAGCCCTAATGACTTCATGATCTCTGCAGGCATGATAGTGTTTGATGCTCCTGAATCAATCATGAAATTCTTCAATAATTTTCCATTTATCATAAGGGACAAGAAAAAAGGATCCACTGTTCCTGATGCAATATTTTCAGCATTTGCATTCAAAAATATCTAAGGAATCTTAGAGACAATTTCCTCATTTTTACTGTCAAGTGTGTCATCTAAAGAAACCACATGCTTGTCACCTCTATTCATTTCTTGGACCTTTATGGAAGAGGCACCATTTACCCAATCCAAGGCCTTGACCTTGTGTTCTTCTATCCTCATCATTTCTAACAATGGAACCTTGATAGTTATTTGTGAAAGTAGTTTAGTCATATTAATGGGAACATATGTATGGTTGCCCATGTCTTCCTTAATCTCAGTGACATCTTTATCCTCCTTCTAGATAGTCAAGTCAGATTTACCTTTGTGTAGAAACTCATCATCCTTCTGAGGTATAGGAACAACTATCTCTAATGTCTTTGCTTTACCTTGAGGTATTGCAGCAGGTCCCATCTTCTTTTTTACTTTAACCTTACTGACAACATCAGCATCTTTATCCTTTTCCTCATGCTATTGTGTATTCTTTTCTGATTTTTTGATAAACATGCTACCAAGTTTACCATTTGTGCTTCCAATTGTCCTATTTCTCAAATTGTAATTGCTCCTGGCTTGAGTGACCATGTCTATAGTGATTTGAGCAATTTCCTCATCAAAGGGTCTCCTTAAGGAAACATGTTCCTCACACTTTACTACACCACATCCAACATCATCAATCTATTCTTCCTCATTATCATTAGAGTCAACCTCATCCCATGCATGTGAAGAAGTCATTGCACAACCATTCTAATCATATTGCTTATCCTGTTCTTGATTCTCAAATAAATTCAGAGCAATAAGATA
Organism: Chamaecyparis obtusa; assembly: GCA_027943335.1. Classification (NCBI taxonomy): domain Eukaryota; kingdom Viridiplantae; phylum Streptophyta; class Pinopsida; order Cupressales; family Cupressaceae; genus Chamaecyparis; species Chamaecyparis obtusa. Next base: position 1,082,566 of record BSBK01002239.1, read on the forward strand.
ATGTTCTAGACTATGAGGAGATTGACAAGTAGTACACCATGGGATATCATCATTCATGTTAACTAAATTTCTTTGCAAAGGATCAGGAATCCTATCATCAGGCCTATCCCTTTTAACTAGAAAAATAGGCTTTCCATCCTTCCACTGAGTATTGTATGGGTAATTCTGCATTCTTGGTTGCCTGCTAAAATTACTTGAAATAGGCTGGTCATTTGTTGTGACCCTATTGTTTCTTTTTTCATCAGGCTTTAGATCCTCTAAAGCACTTAGAATCTACTTTAGATTATCCTCCTCCTTTGGCTTAAAATTAGCAGACCTTCCCATCTCTTTCTTATTTTGCACTTAAGGCCTATAATCATCTCTTCTCCCTAATTTTTCTGATACTCTTCTATTACTTTCTATGTTGATAGCCAACTTGTAAGCCTCTCCAAGATTTCTAGGGTTCTTATCCCTTAAAAGGTAACCCATCTTTGCATCAAAAGCATTTAAGTATGTCACAAGACACACTCTATCATCTAATCTGATAACTTGCAGGAGCCTATGCATAGCCTTTTGGAATCTTATATTAAATTCAAGGACCTCTTCATTATGATTTTTCTTTATGTTATTGAATTCATTCAAAATAAAACCCTCATTTTTTTTTATCTCCATAATGCTCCTTAAAACAATTCTTAAATTCATTCCAAGATCCTATACTAGCATGGGGCAATCCTCTAAACCAATCCCTAGCATCCTTGTTCAGAGATTGTACAAATAACTTCATCACAACATCATCAGGCTCAACATTATAATCATCTATTACATCCATAAAAATTTTTAGATGTTCCTCACATGTGATGACATTGTTCCCAGCAAACTTTGGGAGCTTCTTTCTAATTTCATCAGGAATTACATTAGGATAACCAGGAATACCAAAAAAGATAAGTTGTTTGTGCCTTTCATGAACAAGAACTCCTTGAGGTGGGTCCATTCCTTGAGATGTAGATGTCCTTGTGTTTGAACCTGTAGGAATTTTAGTAGCACCCAGAATGTCATTTGTCTGAGTTGCAAGGTTACCATGATTTCCACCTTGTCCCAAAAAGGAAGCAGCAACATTTGAAGGTCCTAAGGTATGCTTGAGAAAATAAATCTTCTTCCTTATTTCTGTAGTAGTGGCCTCCAATTCTACCTTCTCTAATTCTTTATCTAATATTTCTTTTTCCTTTCTAGCCTTTTGAAGGTCTGCATCTAATCCCAACCCTTGCTCTAATGGGTTTTCCACATGAACTTGTTCATTGATTTGAACTCCAACAACTTTCTATTTGCCTTTATCTCTAGGCCTAGTTATCTCATGTGTTCTCTACACAATAGGCTATTCTTCTACTCTTTTAGGCTCTGGGACAAAATTAATTGCCTCCAAATCTAACAATTGCCTCTTCAGCTGATCAACCCTTATCATGGCTTGTCTTACTCTATCTTCTTTTTCCTTTTCTCTTTGTTGTCTGATAGCAACTTGCTTTTGGACTCTTTTTTCCAACTCATAGAGCTCTTCAAAGATTTCTTTTGAATCCGGGAGAGTAGTCTCAGATTCATCATCTCCCACTTGAAATTCATCCTCATACTAGTTCAATCCCAAATCAACAGCCTCTTCATATTCTAAAATATTTTCTTCTTAACCAGGCTTGGTTTGAGTTTCTTGTCTTGTATCCTTTATCCTTGAGTTTCTTGTCTTCCATTCTATCTTCAAGATGCTCCTTTCTCTGAGACCTAGTACCTCTGTAACTCATCTTATAAATAGTCTACTGACCAGCACTGCTGCAGAGATGTTTGAGTCGCCACCCAAGTATATTGGGAATCTTACAATACAACTTCCTCACTTAACAAATATCCAAATGAGCTTGACAAGACAAGGGACAATAATAACCCTATTTCTTCCAATGATGACCTACTGGTTATTATAGACTTGTGTAACATTTCCCCAGTAGAGTCACCATCTTGTTGGTGTTTAAAATGGATGCTTATGCTCTTAGTCTACCAATATACCCCTAGGTTGATTTTAGGATTGGTTAGTTCCAAAATGTATAAGGGTCTTAGGGTAACTGGACCAACTATAGGGACAAGACTGCCCTCTCCACTTATGGCTCTATAAAACCAAGGTGGGTGCACCTAACCTAGTGAAAACTATACTTCACACCCCAAAGACTGCCCGTCTAAACAATAGATTTGATAGTAAGAAAGTACTAAATGCTAACCTCACATTCATTAACTCTCCATTACTATTGGGTAACACAACCACATAACCAACAACTTAAATCTTGAAAAGGTTATTGATTTCAATATTTGGAATGCAATAACTTCAACCAGTGTATGTTAACAAGAGAGGTACTCATTTAGGCTAGTGCCTCATCCATTGGACAAGAGTCCTTAGACACAAAGACACATAGGTTTGATAATATCTGAGAATTCATAGCCATAAATACATTTATCCTAATCTTTACTGCTTACAAGACATCCTTACATAGACAAGGGCAAACCCATATCCCACCTAGAGCATAGTTTAATCCAATCCTAGATCAGAACTCAAGAATGAAGATACATACATACAAACAATATGTAATGAGCTAAAAAACTCAAAGCTTACTAGACTTGACACAAAGGAGAGATAAGAACTAGATATTTGCATTAAGTATGATGAATTCCTTCTGTGTGCACAATGAATCACAAGACACCCTGCTTGCAAATTATAGCTTAGACTTGTAACTTTCTTCTCTCATCAACAAACACTAAATCAAAAACTATTACAACCCTTGACTGAGAATAGGGCTCACCAAGAAAAATTTTTGAACACCTAAATCCCAATGCCTTTGAATGATTATAAAAAATCCTTTTATCTCAAGGATTGCAACAAGCACTGATGACCATTCAAAGCAACAATTTCAAAACTACCTAACTCAACAAAAAAAAATGAAATCCATACAAGACAGGCTCCAAGCACAAAGCTAGTAAGATAAAAAATAATCATCAAATTTTGCAATAGATCCAACCCTGTACCAGCTCCAAGGACAAAAATTTATACTGGAACTACCACCAGTACCTTCCTCATAAAATCTCACCCACAACCAAGATGGAACAATAAAAAATGGTCCTGCAATACGGCTTCATTCGGTGGACTGTCTCCAAACCCTGCCGAAATAATTTGAATTTGAAAAGTAACGGATACAAGCTCCAGTTTAAAACATGACCACAGATCCCTTTATTTCTTAGCAGATCAGGCGGCTTACGTTAATCTTTACAATAGTCATGAAACCCTGAAAAGTCCATGTCCATGCCAGCAGTCAACACCAATGAAAAATGTGTACGTTAGCTCCCTCTGATAAATAGGACCCACCCTCGTCAGCACCTGAGAAAAAGTAAAATCAATGGCTGGCGCAAGATCTCATGGCTCTAAAAAATTCCATGAGAACTTATGCCAACCGTAGATCCTCCGCGGATGTTAGGGTCCTCAAAACATGTCAGCAACCAGGTCCCATTGACAACTCTCTGAATCATCAATGCCTCGACCAATCAGGAAAAAGCAAGTCAGCACCATGTGGCACATCAGACCCACCATTTGTCAATCATACTGGAAGATCAGATGGTCGGTGTATAATCTCAAGGGCCCCAAAGATTCCTTGAGATCATGTGTTGACCATAGATCTTGAATCTTCACACTGAGATACTGGGCTCGCCTGATAGAATGTGCAGCACATGGTCACGTGGACCAATTAAAGAATGCCAACTATGCTTACATGGCATGTGGACCCATTTCAAAGAAGGGATAGGTCATAAAGTAGAATCGGTTGCTGGTGCATGTTCACAAGCCTCTGACACAGTCTATGAGAAGATGCACCCACCGTTGATTTAGATGGTGTCAGAGCTGGGCCCAGGAAAGAATTAGCCAAAAACATTAGGAAATATTAAGGCATGGGACATAGGAAAATATTAAGTGGGGAGACCTAGGCATAGCGGGAAATATTAAAGGGGTCCTAAATTAAAACCTTAGTTGCAAGATCGCATAACATGAAAATGGCTCATGCGATCATGCAATAAAGCGGTCAACAATTAGCACATGTGCTATAGGAATTTTAAGTGGCCCAAAAAGGTAACATGAAAATAGATTTAAAATAGGGTGCACTAGGGTTTTTCAAACAAATGGCTAGATTATGAATTTTTGCTTAGGGTTTAAGGCCAAAGGCATGAGAAATAATGTAGAGGCTAGGAACAAGGGTATGCAGCCATGAAAATTTTTACCAGTGCTAACAAGTTGTACCTCATAAAATTCAAAGGGAGGTGAACTATTGAACCTACCCAATAGTTGTGAAATTTTTATGTCTTCATGTTTAATGTGATAGAGTTTTATTGATGAGATATTTTAAGGAGACAAATCTATTCACCAACAAGTTCCCAGTTTACTACCTTCTTCAAGATAAGGGAAGATGTAACAATATGAGAGTCCCCCTCAATATGCAGCTTATAAAATTCTATACTAATAGACAGCTTCACCCTTTCTAACAAAACCCTTGCCTCTGCAAGATTATTCATGCCATCAGGGATTCTAAAAAAAAGCCCATAAATTATAGTAGTACCCCTATGGTCTCTAGTCACAACACCTACCCCAGATCTACATGTAGGTTTCCTTTGGAAGGCCCATCAAAATGAAGCTTCACAAAATCATCCACATGCCTATCCCATTTCACTTCTCTACTCAAACCACTCTTTATTTGTTTCCCCAACAAAAAACCTTTGAATGAGATGTTGATCAACCTCCATTTATTCAAAATCCTATTATCAGCCAAGGTGAATAACAATGACAATGACTTTTCTCTCATGACATATGCATTAACGCTTTGTGAAATAGACTTCTCTAGCTTGTCACACACCTTAACTATTCTCTAACTTTCCTTCCTAAAAATCCTTTTATTTCTCTCCCACCAAATTCCCCAAGCCACTGAAGAGGGAACAATCCTCCAAACTTTTGCAAAAAAAGAGTCTTTGTATAATATAGGATAGCCAATTAACAAATGGGAAAGAGAAGAAGGGAGAGGACCTTGCCAACCTAGCTTATCCATAGCCCATTTCCAACATTCATGTGAAAAATCACAATTTAGCAACAAATGGTTTGAGTCCTCACTTGCCTTACCACATATAAGAAAAGAGAAACAATCAACAATTCCTAATATTTTGAGCATGTCATTGGTGAGGATTCTATTTTACAATGCCACCAAAGAAAAGCTCTAGCCTTACATAACACAACATCATGCCAACAAAAACTAAATTCCCTCCTCTAGGTTGAAGCAAAATCATGGACCAGAATGATAACCCTCTTTTATTGAATATTTATTGTTTCTACTTTTAGCCCAAATTAGTTTATCCCCCTCATTAGTAATGTGTAACAACTTTTGGCCTAACACATTTTTCAACTGCAACTTATCTTCATTACATACTGGGGCCACTGAAAAATATTTCCAAGCCACCAACTTGATACAATATCTAATTTGAATCATAAATTAATATCTCACCTTAGTGCCCCACAATGATTCTAAAACTTCTTGAGCCCTAGGAAGGAAGAAAATTAACTTAATAAAAGGGAGACCATTCCATGAATCAGACCAAAAAGGATCCTTATCACCTGAATTAACTACCCATGACAAGTGTGAAAAAATCACTTCCCTACTCTTCACCATAAAGTTCCACATTACTGAGCCTCTAGGAGGATTACTCATTGTAAATATTCTCTCTAGATCATTGACACAAGGGAGGATGGGCAGAGGGCCAAAGGCACACCCTAACTAGGTCCACCTTGTAGAGATCACATGTAGAAGCAAAAAACACACAAGTGAGAGAGAGAATGCAAAAATATTTCATATATTTATGTCAATTTGATTCAAACATGCTGGGATATAAGGCCTTCCCAGTTTAGGCCAGATATTACAATCAAGTACATAAATCCTCCAACATGAGAGGATCTGCAAATAATCTCTAATCTTTTATCTTTTATCTTCTATCTTATATCTTCTATCCCCAAAACTGACTCTCTAAACTCTAACTAAACAACTACATTTATATAAGAGGCTACTAAAAAAGTCAGCCTTCAGATCCACCATCAATGGAGGGAATGACCAAATCTAGGTCCACATGCTTCCCAATGATAGATACCATCATTAAATCTATGACCAAAATTAATTGCAAGAGTCGGCCTCAACAAGAATCAAAAATAAACAACTCGGTAAGCAAGGATAACCGAGCACCAGACAAGCATCACCGAGTGCCAGGGAAATTCACTGAGCGCTAGAGAGATAACTGACCAACATCGGTAAAAAAAGGAAACTAGGCAATATTGAACCAACTCAGTCAAAGAAGGAACCGACCAACATAGGAAAACACAAACATGTTTTTGGTGACACAAGATTGCCAAGGACCCAAGATGCTCCTGCATTAGACACCTGGAGTAATTTGAGAATGATTATCCGAATCATGAAACATGTACGATCTGAGATGCATCCAACTCAGATTGTGAAATCCATGAACTATCTTCAATTGGTCTATTCTTCCATATACTATTTTCCTCTTGTACTTCTACCAATTCTTTGCTCCAAAATCTGCTCAACTTCTTCTATTAGTTTCTTAGGATAATCATTTGGTACTGTCATTTCTTCATCTAACTCATGATACTCATACAAATCTGAAATGTTGAAAATAGGTGATATATCCATGTCATCAGGTAACTCAATCTCATAATCATTTCCATTGTCAAATCTCTTTAGAATCTTACAAGGTCCAAAATTCTTCATTTTCAGCTTCCCATATGTTCCAACAGGAAATCTACCTTTCTTCAAATGAACCATTACTTCATCATCAACATCAAAAGTCCTATGTCTTCTTAGTCTATCAGCTCTATCTTTTTTTTTCTGATTACTTTTCTCCTACTTATGTTTCTCCTCAAGGAACTTATCAATCTCCTCAGGGACACTATCCTCTATTTTCTTACTTGGTTTGTTAGGAATCAGAGAAAACCACACATCATTCTTCTTCAAATCCTTAACAAAATTTCTTCCTTCCATCAAGAAAACCTTCACAGATGTGCAAACATTACTAACAGGTTCTTCAATCACAGGTAACAAGATTTGTCTTCTTACATCAGCTCAAATAGTATATTTATGCAATCTCCCATCATATATAGCATGTCTATCATATTGCCAAGGTCTACCCAACAAAATGTGACAACAATCCATAGGCATGATATCCCATAACACCTTATCGTAGTAATTTCTAATTTTCAAATTCACATAACATTGTTCACTTACCAAGAGTGTATGCTCATCTTTGATCCATGAAATCTAATAGGGCTTCAGATGTTCCAACCTTTTCAACTGCAACTTTGTAACCATTTCCTCAGATACCAGATTCTATGAACTACCATTGTTAATGATTACCTTCCAAACTTCATCAGAAACACTACATATGGTCTTGAACAAACTTTTCATTATCAGATCTTCCTTCTTACTTTCACTCCAAAGTGCTCTCCTTACCATCAAGTTATTTTCCTTCTCAGGTTCATTCGGTGACTCTTCTTGCACCAAGGCATTCCTACTGTTACTGACCTTCTTACTTGCATGTGTACACTCAAATGATCTACATCCTTCTTCTCCACAATTGTAACAAGTTCCTCAAAAACCACCTTGGTAGTTACTGCCTCTGCCTCTAGATGAACTTTCACCTTTCCACTTGGTCTTGCCTTTATCTAGATTTTTCTTTTCAAGTTCAGATCTACTATTTTCACCATAAGATCTACCTCTTCCTCTAGGGAATCTCCCACCTCTACCTCTTTGTCTATGCTCATGCTTCTTGTTCAGTTTCTCCTTAGCTTTCAATGCAAATTGATAAGCCTCTTCAATTTTCTCCAATTTGACCAAACTGATTTCTTCTTGGATGGAAACTCTCAAACTATTTAGGTATCTAGCAATTCTTTCCACATCATCTTCATCATGTCCAAATCTGATATCTAATCTATAAAATTCCTCAGTATACTCTTTTACTGAGCTATCTTTTTATCTCAAAATTTGCATTTGCCTTACTAGGTTAATCCGATAATCACAAGGTAAGAACTTTCCTTTCAATTTATTCACCATTTTGTTCCATACCTTAATTTTGTCTTTACCTTTCCTCTTTCTGTCTAATTGTAGATGTTCCCACCACAAGGATGCATGACTTTTCAACTTTGTGCTTGCAATTTTCACCTTCTTTTCCTCAGGTACATTTTCATATTCAAAATACTTCTCCATCTCGGTGATCCAGTCCATCAATTTGTCAGAATTGAATTTTCCACTATACTCAGGAGGATTAAAGTGTGGTGTAGACTTTAGATTTGTCAAAGCCTTCAAAAATATTTCCTCACCTTGATCCATCGCTGGTGTAGGTTCTACATCACCTTATTCTTCCTCAATTTCATCATCACTAACATCTTCAAGATGTATTCCTCTTCTCTGGGCTGTTTCAACAAATTCTAATCTAGTAGCAAGTTGTCTCAACATGTCTGCCAATCCTGGATCTGCATCTCACCTCCCATGAACCATCTTGAAACCCTCTACAATTGCATGCCATATCACAATCTACTACCCCACAACAAATCAACTAGGGTTTGACAAGAAGGAACCCTCAAACCTAGATTCGCAAACCTAGATCTAGATCTCACCTCACTTTGATACCACCTGACACAAGGGAGGAAGGGGAGAGGGGCCAAAGGAATACCCTATCCAGGTCCACCTTGCAGAGATCACATGTGGAAGTAACAAACAAACAAGTGAGAGAGAGAATGCAAAAATCTTTCATATATTTATGTTGATTTGATTCATACATGCCGAGCTGTAACACCTTCCCGATTTAGGCCAGATTTTACAATAAAGTACAAAAATCCTTCAACATGCAAGGATCTGCAAATAATCTCTAATCTTCTATCTTCTATCTTTTATCCCCAAAAATGACTCTCTAAATTCTAACCAAACAACTACATTTATTCAAGAGGATACCGAACAAGTCGACCTTCAGATCCACCACGAACAGAAGGAACAACCAAATCTAGGTCCACATGCTTCCCAATGATAGATACCATCATTAAATTCATGACCAAAATTAATTGCAAGAGTCGGCCTCAATAGGAATCCAAAATAAACAACTTGGTAAGAAAGGATAACCGAGCACTAGACAAGCATCACAGAGCGCTAGGGAAATTCACCAAGCGCCAGAGAGATAACCAACCAACACCGGTAAACAAAGGAAACCAAGCAACACCAAATGAACTAGGTCAAAGTAGAAACTGAGCAACATAGGAAAACACAAACATGTTTTTGGTGATGCAAGATTGCCAAGGACTCGAGATGCTCCTACATCAATAATCCCCATTTAAGTATTTCACCCTGATTAACCTGGCCAAAAGATCTAAGGGTTTCTCATAATATTTACAAGCCAACTTAGCCCCAAGACTTGTTTCCATATTTTATTCTGTGGATATAAATTTGGCATTGTGTCTAAAAGTATAAAAGTGTCTAGTTTTCTTTTTAGAAATTGAGTCATCTTACCACTCTAAGGATCATTCTCTTGTAATGTAATTCAAACATTATCCTAGAGTCAAGTTGTTAGAAAATTGAATAATCATGTCTAGTCAAGTTTTCATCCTTTGGTACTAAGTCACGTCGGAACCTAATGAATGTCAAGTCCAAGTCTCAAATTCACACAAAATAGGCTAAATGCTGAAGTTTAGGAAAAGCATGCTTTAACTATTAAATCCATTCAGAAATAGTAGCAGAGGAGTGTGATTTCTAAAATTCTGAAAAGAGAACTCTTTGTTCAGGATAAAGGGATTTGACGTACTCATTTTTTCATAAAGAAAAGGAGATAAGTGTGATCCCTAAAAGACTGGGATAATAGATGAAGAAGGAAACCTCCAACAATCAGGAATTCTAACTAAATAATGCATTTTTTGAACTCTTGAAGACAAGTCATGTATGGTTCTCCAAAGAAGAAAGACAAAGTGACTCATTGAGTAGAGGTAATTTGTGATAATAATGAATTCTTCATACTCCCTATGAATCCAAAGCATGAGAGTGAATATCATTAGATTTTGAAGCGTTGAAGTGCCAGTATCAAAATCCCACATATCATAATAATTTTGAAAATCCTTAGTGACGTAAGATGCCAATCATAGATCAAAACATTAAATTCCTAGAATTATTTATCTAAAAGAATGTCTTGTCTAATATATAATGCATTCAATACCATTCATCTTCCATGAACTGTCTAAGATTTACTTCGATTACACAATAGCTCATGGGAGAAGTTAAATTGAAGTATTTCCACAGAGATGTAGAAGTAAATTTCCTTGTATCATTTTCTCTAAGGATAGAAGCCTATCATATACCCCAAATTCACAAAATGGCCCTCAAGTACACTGGCTTTGATCACCTTAATGGTATTGAGAGTGAATGGAAGGAGATCAGTGTCACACAACTAAGTCATTTTTATTTAGGAGATCTTCATAGAAGGATCCACCATGAACCACGGTATCCAATCCCAAAAATATTGGTAGAAAGTGGGCTCATGGAAGCAACTGGATTCCTAATCAGTGTGCAATCTCTAGAATTAATCATGTAGTGCATTTCTCATTTTGACCTTGAAACTAAACAAATAAAAATAGCCAATGAAGAGGTTATAGTCACTCTGGATAGAGTCACTGTCTATAATTTCTTCTACCAACCCATGCGGGAGGTATACATAGTCTGGGACTTTTCCCATTCGGCTTCAGTTTTCAATGAAAAGAAAAAAAGATGGAGAATCATAATGTCAAAAGAGTGGTTTGAGTAGGAGAGGTCCAAACAATCTAAGCTTCCCAAGACTTAATATGAAAAGATAAATCATCCACATGCTGGTCCTGTTACATATAACTAGCGGCAATTAAGAAGCATTGAGCTTGGAAGAGTGGGCATTCTTTTTGGTACATAAAATGTGCATAGATGAAAGATACATAGACTAGACAAAGCTTATCAGTGATAGACTAAGGTTCCCAATGATGAGTACCAAGCATCATGATTCCTTCTTTATGTGTTCATATATTATCTATGCCCTGACATGCACAAAAAAATGGCCTAGTTTGAGTCATGTTGAGGATTTTGAAGATGATATACAAATCTATGACTTTTATCTTTGCTTATAGCTATATAAAATTTATAAAAAATTCATAAGAGTAAATGATTAATTTACTATGAGATTGACTTGGGAGTTACAAGATTGTCCTAAATGAAGGTTATCTTCAAAGGCAACTACTTCACTCAATACCCTACTTTCACATATTTCTATATCGGTGCATTCGATGAGTTTCCTTATAGGTTGCCTATATATCTCGATGACAAGATGGTGCTAATCAAGTTATGTCAAAAAATACTCAAAGTAAACAAAGGGTGTGGCAAAAGGCACAATGATAGGATTTCCTATCACAGTGGGGGCATATTATTTCTCCTCTAGTTCTAATGCTACTAATTTGTTACTACATGCTATTTAATAGATTGTAATTAATATTTGCAACAAAGTACCAATAAAGGTGCCAAAAAGGTATCCTTTATGCTTCGAAAGAATTTAAGACAAATAATAGAAGGATCTTGGCAGGCATCAAAAGATTTGGTAAATGTGTCAAAATTTTCTATGCACACATCATTTAAAGCTATACATGTGTCAAAACAACTTTTGTACGCATCATTTAACCTATTAGAGGTGCTCCTATACCTATAATTGTCAAATATGCAAAATAAACACCTCCATTTCATCAAATATCAGTCAAATCCATTAGTATGAGGTCTCTGCCCCATGGTGGGTGTCATTTTGTACACCAAAAATAGTATATTCATGAAACATTAACTCAATTCTATTAATTTGAATGAATTTAAAGATCTAGCTACATACGTGACAAAATACCTTTTATATGCATCATTTAACCTATCAGAGGCGCTCCTATACCTATAATTGTCAAATCTACAAAAGAAAACACCTCAATTTCATCAAATATTAGTCAAATCCATTAGTACATGAGGTCTTTGCCCCATGGTGGGTGCCATTTTGTATACTAGAAAAAGTATATTCATGAAACATTAACTCAATTCTATTAATTTGAATGAATTTGAAGATCTAACATGCTAAACAAAATTGAACAATTAAAACCATCTCATGTCTCTCTAACTAGGAAGCTAAAGTAATGCTCTTAGAATTAGCATTCAATAGTGACAATCCTAGGGTGAGAATTGAAAAGATAAGATGAATTATGATGAAAATTAACCCTAATCATACTCAAAATAAAACTACAATATTCCGTTATGACCACTACTCAAATGAATTCAAAATACTATGCAATACCTAAATCAATTCACTAGAACTTAAGAATGTACTAAGATAATGAATGCTTTTCCCATTTAAGCCACTCTATTTATAGGATTCCCAAAACTTGGAAGGTGAGCTAGATGTGAGTTAGGTTGACCCATGATCACAATCAAGGTTAAGTTATTGGCTTCAAATGATGAGACAAAGAGACAAATTGAGTGGTCAAGATTGCAAAGCCAAATTGGATGGTAGAGATCTAGCAAAGACTATTTGTGATCCATGTGGTCCAAATGATCTCACCTTATTGGTTAATTTTGTTTTTTCCTCATGTGGTAGGTGAGAATTAATTGATTTAGCCATGTCTCCCATTTAAATGGGTTGGATTTTGATTTAATTAATATGATGGCTTGATTTTTAATTAATTCACGCTTTGATCAATAATTTCTTAATTTGAATCCATTCAAATTTATTTAACTTTACTTAACCATTTCTAGGTGTATATAGTTAGCACCCATGATTGGATGCTTTATTAGGACCTATTAGACCCATTTTGGTGATTTTGAGATCCTTATGACCATTATGCTTGATCCTGGAAAGTTGATTTCCCATTTCCTACTCCTTTTCACTCTCCCTAAGCTCCAACTTGAATTTGATCCCATTTCCCTAGGTTCATGTCACCAATGGTGACCTATCCCTAGGGTTTGGGGCCTAAATTTAACTCAACACCCGATGCAGTGGTTTTCTCTAGGGATTTCCTTTTGTGGTCAACCTAGATCAAATTTGAATCTTGAAATGATGGAGCTAGTATAAAAATTACTTATCACTCTTTATTTTGACATCCATGATCCATTACCAAGTGCAAACATTTTGGAAATAAATTTATTAAGTATTCGAGAAAGCAAGAGTAATTAGATTCAAGATTTGAAGGCAAGCACACAAGGTCAAGATCTCTAAGTCTCTAATGCTTCAAGATTATTCAAATCAAAGGAAATCTTCTCCAATTGATGTAATTTTATCTCCCATGAAGGCCAAGTAGAGGAATTATCAATCAAGCAAGATGCTTCATCCTTCCATTCCTCTTCTCTCTCCTTATTTGCAAGTGGTTATAAAGTGTATCTATATTCAAGATCTAGGAATGGAATTAATATCTATGTATGCATTTATGAGGGAATCCTTAATTCTACATCTTATTACAAGGTTAATTTCTACATCTATCCATGAGGGTTTATGCAAGGTGAATCTATCATTTTCCTTTCTATCTAATTTCTCTTATGTAATTTTATTTCATTTCTAAGGTGGATTCCTAAAGGGTTTAACTAAGACAAACCCCTTTAGCCACCCTTTTCCCCCATTTTTCTCTATGTAGGAAAAGCTATAAAGATGTTGGATTAGATTTGGTATAGTTGAACGATCTGTGAAAAATTTAGTTGAAAACACCACAACACATCACTATAGCCACCATGTTTTAGGAATTCTTTTTCATTTCCATTATGTTCCTTCCATTTTGAGCTTAGATTTCTATCACAGGTCATTTTTGTCTTCTTTTTTTTTTTCCATTAGTTTCGGCTCGCGATCTTTGTGATACATTAATATGCTTTGGCTAGCTTTTCAATGACTTTCCTAGTTAATGATTTATATTACTATATCTTATCATTCTCATTCATCTATTTCATATTTTGGTGAAGCAATCATTATCCGCATTTAGTGCTTGAGTCACCTCTTGATCCTATTGTTGGAATATCATACATATATGTCTTGACATTGATCTTTTGTCATTGATGTCAACATATTTTCTACTATTTTGGACTGTGTTCCTACATTATACATGTGATGTTCAGTGAGATGATTGGTTTGATATGACTACTATCTTGATGATCAGATGATGAAAATATATAGATGGTTTTAGGGATGTCTTTAGTTAACTTATGTCAATTTGTAGAGTTTAGCATTATGATTTGAGTGAGTTATGGATGTTTGATTAGAGATTGGTATTTTGGTAGTTCAGAAAGAGACGATGTTACATTTTTTTGTTTGATGTGGATCAGTTACACAATATTTTTGGTTACTAACCTGATGAAATGTTTAGGACATGGAAGTGTGTCCTTATCTTGAGTGGTTCATGATTTGGATGTTGGAAAGCTATTTTTCTTAAGTGATAGAGGTTACTAATTGGTGTTCCTGATGAATAGTGCAAAGATAATGGTAAATTCTGAGAAAGATTTTTTTTGGATGTTACTGTGATAGTTTATGATACTTATTGATGTGTATAGATCTTGTTCTATTCATGTTGCTAGATTGTATTGAGCTAGGTGATCAAATTTGGTAATGTTATTGTGACATGCTTATAGTGTTTTTGTTATTCTTCACCAACATGATGGTGCAATGTATTGTGATGGATCAAGGTGTGATTTATGGAGATGGAGCATGTTCAAGGATGAATATTTGGATCCTTTGTATGTCTTATCCCACATGTTTTGGATCACATTAATGATTGGATTGTATTTGATTAAATACTTGTAATTGAGGTGTTAAGGTTGAGCCAACCTTGTTTATTTCTACAAGGTTGATGAATTTAATAAATGTAATGATGTAACATCCTTTTGTGGAGCAAATCATGCATGTATGGGTGTATGGGAGACTATGTGAAGAGGTATAATTGAAATCTACAATTGAGGTAGAGATATGATGTATTATGCATATAATTGGAATTGTAATGATCTGATGAAGATGCTATTAGTCAGTTCATGATTTATGAATTATAGTCCATAATGGATTGTTGTCCATCTACTTGCTATAAGGTAGTGAGCCTTCCTTTGGGTTGTAACCCTTGTTGTATTTGAGAAGTGAGCTCTAGGAGTTGTCATTGAATGCATGTGCATTCCCCTTGTAATACTCTTGGGTAAGTGCACTAAGATGGTGTGCAAAAAGGTGGTCACCCACCCCCAAAAATAATAAATACCCCGAACAAGGCTAAGGAAAAGGCTATTTAATAGGATTGGATAACAAGGTTGAAGCTCGGGAGCTTCATTTCCCTCTATTTCCCTCCTTTTTCACATGTTTTGTTCTTCAAAATAGTTTTCTCAACATCATAATCATTAGGTTTATATAATATCAAGTGGGTATTTCTAAAATTATTACCATAATTTCATACACGTTTTAAGATTTCTAACCATATAAATTTTTGTATTTTTGAACAGCATTAACATAGTCTCCATAGTTCTTAGAGATATATGTCTTCCATTTTCTTAATAACTTTTGATCTACTTGACCAAATTTGAAAAAAATTACATATTATTGTTCTAGACTTGACTCTATACACTTTAAAAAAAGGTTTACATTTTTTATTATTTTGATGCAAGTTATATTGAGTGCACGAATAGACACATAATTTTTAGGATGTACCCACTTCAAAAAATCATAAAAGAAAAATACTCAAGATAAAATTACCAAAAAAATACAAAACATATAGAACTCACTCTTACCTATCATTCTACAAAGGGGTTTCTCAAAATACTATTTATATAACTATATATTTTTTGAAGCACACACCAAACACTATGTTATATTTTTCTTAAAAAAACTAGGAATATTTTTTTGTGTGCAACAAATTTGACCATCATAATCCTACTCATTTTAAAAAAACCTTAGTAGTTTATAAACTAGATTAAGAGCTAGCACTATAATTCTTTTTCTTTGCACATATTTTCTAATTTTGAGTACATGACTCAAATTTTTCTTTGAAGTTCAAGTTTACTTGATTTCAGATTAAAAAAAAGTGGCCATTTATATCCCCCTTTTTGCACACCATCTTGGTGCACTTACCCTCCTAACATTAGTGCTTTTAAAAGAGTAAATCATCTTGTGGGTTTGATCCCCACCATGATTTTTCCTCTAACATTTGGTTTCAACATAAAAAATCTTGGTGTTATGTGTTGATTGATGTGTTGTAATCTTTGTTTTTATGTTCATCATTTAGATATAATATTTAAGGTTAAGAGTTAGTTAAGGTTTTGAAATTTTGGACACAACTGATTCAAACCCCTCTCACTTGTGCATGTTTCCTTATTTCTATTAATTGGTATTAGAGCTAAGTCCTCTTTGGAAAGCTTGACCACTTGAGGAGATCTACGATGAAATCTTTTAAGGACATTCCAAGATTTGAAGGCGCTAACTATTCAATATGGAATGATCAGATGATTACACACCCGAGATGCATTAGAAAAGGCTACTAGGAAATTACAAAAAAGACATAAAATTCTCCTACAGATCTTTCTACTATCACTACTGATGAGAAGAAGAATTTTGAATACAATATCAGAGCTAAAGAAGAATTGTTGAGTGCCCTCTCTGATATAAAATATACAAATGTTAGGGAATTAGAGACTTCACATGAGTTATGGACAAAATTTGATATTTTAAATGAAGGAGATGCATGTGTGAAGCAAGCCAAGTTGTAGAGTTAGAAAGGGAAATTTGATTCATTTAAGAAGAACGAGGATGAGAACATAGCTTCTTACATATGCAAAAGGTGAATGAGCTTGTTTGTGAAATCATATCCACTAATGGAACATTGGAAGAAGATGTGATTGTTTCTAAGGCACTTAGATCCTTTCCATAGGTGTTTACAAACACAAGTTCATTGCTATTGAAAAGATTAGATCTATGGCCCTAGTAAGAAGAGATACATTGGTTGGTAAGCTATCTTCCTTTGAGATGAGTGAATTTGGTAATGATCTTCCTAAAGTTGAATATAAATTTAAAGCTACTATTTCTAAGGATAAGAAAAGATATAACCCTGGAGAAAGTTTAGCAAAAATTATGTATCTAGATATGCAAAGGAGATGGAAGAAATTATGAAATATTACAAAAGATGAGAGACAGATTGAAGAACTTGAAGCCCTAATGTCCAAGAGATTGCCTAAGGGAGATGGTAAGTATGAAGGAAAGTTATCTTTGAAATTATTTTCATGTAACAAGATTGGACATTTTTCTTCTAGATATCCTAAGAGAGTAGCAAAGCATAAGAATAGGAAATTTACATCTAGATATCCGAATAAATGCTATTTTCTTGCTAATGAAGGTGTAACTAATGAATAATTTAAAAAGAGTGAAGATGAGATTGTGTTTATTTCTACCAAAGAAGAGAATCCTAGTTTCATAAATGAGGAAAAAGTCGTAGTTGCACATGTTGTTCAATGAAAGATGAATTGGTGATAGATAGTGGATGTTCACATCATATAACTAGAGATAAGAGAAAAAATATGAAGTTATAAAGGTATGATGGTGGTGTTAGGTTTGATGATAATACTCCTTGTATAATCAGAGGAAGAGATTCCATTACACTTGATGGTAAGAATAATACTGATGATTTTTTATATGTTGAAGGTTTAAAGCATAATCTTTTGAGTGTTGAACAATTAGTTAACAAAGGTTATAATTTACAATTCAATAATAGAGAATGAAATATCATTGGAAGTGTTACCACAATTTCCATGTACATGCAAATTTGGCTAAAATCTATTCCAAATCTCTATTTTCACCTTGCCAAGCATCCCTAAAAATTTCAAGGGCAATCGCTCAATATTACTTGGGGTTAAGCTTTTGGTTCAGCGATTCAGCGAAGACCTTTGTTCACATATTCTCTAAGTTTAATCATGGTTCATTGAAGTATTTAGTGAACTATAGAATCCCTTTGTTCGCTGAATCGCTAGGTCAAAGCGGGGTTATTTATGTAGGCAGCGGTGAAGATTCTAGATCTATGGTTGTTTGATAATCTCAAAGAATCTTCTAAGTCATGAGGAGATGAGACTAGCCATCGATATGGTATCAGCATGATTTTTCAGAGTGGGGTCCTAGTCTAGATGATCTGACGACTCTTGTAAGTTCGCAAGGGGTATGTGTCAGAGCATCAGATCATGCGCCAATCATCGATTCCCTTTCAATGAAGTGCTATAGTGTGTCAGTGGGTCCGATGCCACATATTCTAATTTGGTAGCTTCTGGTTGGTCCATGTGTGCTGAGTTAGATTATTTGTTAGTGGGTCCATTGTCACAAGGTCTACAGAGATGTCAGCAAGGATAAGATCTACAATTGTCTGATAATCTGATGGAATCTTCGGGGGCTATCAGATCTTATGCCTACCATTAGATTCGAATCTAGTCTTGGGTGGGTCCAAAGTTCTCAGAGGCAATTAGATGGTTAGCATATAATCTAAAGGGCTGGTTTCAGAGGTATAAGATCTTGCCCCCACCATCCGATTAGGGGGGTTGTCAGCTGGGTGATTCGGCGATTTGGTGACTGAAGGAATTTAGTGTCCTCTATGTTTGGCGGTTCCAATAAAGGTTTCATGTGTTCGCTCATTCACATAATAGTTTAGTGGTGCTCCAAATGACTTAGCGATTCAATGAATGTTTTTTTGTTGAATCTCTAAATAAACTGGCAAAGGTGGAAATAATTCTGTGACTTAGCAAAGGTCTTCGGTTGCCGGTTCACCAAATGTAGGCCAGATTCTCATGAGTGGTTAAGGGTTATCTTGTGAACATGCGAATGAGGATTTCTCACATTCACAGAGTGTAACCAGGGTAAGTTAAGAGACTCAGCAATTCAGCGAAAAGCCTTGTTCCCTAAATCGCTCAACCAGACTGGGTTAAGCCAAAGGTTTTTGCGAATGAAAAAAGGGTCTCCGGTCGCGCAGTCACCGAAAGATTTAAAGAGGAAGGATCAAAGTGTTTTTCTCAGTGCATCATAGCTGTTCATCTACTGGGGAAATTTCACATTGATGATTGCATTTGAATTTGAAGCTCTGCTAGCTGTTATCATTTGAATTCGAATCTTGTGCGAAGGTTTTTGCTAGGGTTTGCATTTTGAGTAGCTGGGATTTAATTCTTCAGGACAGGGATGGTTGGAAGGATGATGATAGATGATCTAATCATCGGGGCCATGGATTTTATAGAGTACTATGTTGTGTTGAGGCTTTAATGAGCTTGGCACCACCTTTTGCAGGGTTAATCATTTTTAAACCCAAATATCTTTAGGATCAGATTGAGAGCCTTCATGATGAAGCTGAGTTGTAAGTGGGTAGATGGATCGAGGTAGTTGTGTCTGCAGGTGGGCTCAGTACTAGGATCAACATGCAAAGAAAGATTTGATCTGATTGCTAGTGTTTTCAGAGATTTTGATGAGAGGTGACAGCTAGGGTTTGATTATTGTAGTATAAAACCATGTAACCTTAGTTAGGTTTTTTGACTCCTGCCTGCGTGCAGTTGAGTATGTATATATTGTTTTTTTGGAGCTTTTGAGCTAAGAGTTGACATTTTGTAAAGAAGAAAAGTCTCTTTTCTTAGAAGGCTATTTGTGACAATTTTCTGTCCTCTAGTTTTCTACATTCTATAACCTCCCATTGATGATTTAGATATTGTAGAGGTATTTTGTGACAATTCTTCATGTCCCTATGCTTCCTTGTTTGAATTATCTCTTATTGGATTAAAGTATATGATGTTTTTAGTGATATCTTAGGGTTCCTGATCCCTCTCTCTTTCTGCAATTTTGTGTATTACTGTGGGTGATTTGATTTGAATGCTCTTGTGGGTATACCTCAGCCCCCTGACAATCTGTCTCATTCCTATGTCGAGTTGTAAAGGTGAATGTCTGTCTGCAGGTTGTAGATTGTGTCTAAATTCTTAGGAATGCTATTGTTTGTGAAATTATTTCTTTCCCTGAATAGCCTCTTTCTATTGCAGACCCTTCTATGAAATATTTATGCAGGCCTATTTAGTGAGTTGTGATCTCCTAGACCTGAGTTATTCATTATTTTCATCCTCTATACTGAGATTCAAACCCCTAATTTCAGTGTATCACCTAGTAGGTAGTTTTCTTTTAGCCATTTCCCTTTCAAGTATTCCTTCTATCCCTTTCCCTCAAAAGTTTACTTTTCATGTCTAGAAGCAAATTAAGGTGATTATCCAAGAGGAACCAGCCTAGAACCTAGAGGTCTCATCTCAGTTAGCATAGGTCCCACAACTTGGAGATGATTCCCATGTTATACTAAGTTATCAAGACCAAGAGGGCTTGAAACAAAGGCGCAAAATTAGTGTATAACAATTTTGGCATGCTCGGTGGGACCAAGAGGTCATAGTTTTCATAATTCTTGCTTTTTTTGATATGCATCCAGCAAGTTGCAGACCTTTGAGAGGTCATTGTTTTGCATATCTGGTGACTCTTAGTTCACATCCACTGGTTTCAAGGAGACCTAGTACCTAAAATGGACTACCATCCTTCTTTTCATGAGGACATCCCTTCATTTCATGGATGTTAGCTTTATCAAAATAGTGGTACTTCTAATTTCATGCAGGGCTACCCAGTTGCAACAATGAAGTAACATACACCTCATGCTTACCCCCCACCCACCCAACTTCCAGTATCATGGTAGCATCAATACACATATTGGCAGCCTCAAGAGGAGATGCTTTCCTTAAAAGAGCATGCTCATTGTGCCCAGATCCAACAATAGAAAGCTTTGGCTCATTAGGATCGAGGTTATAGGAGGTATCTGGTAGAGCAATACAAGAGGAATGAGGCCAAGCTCGCTAAAGGGTTGGAAGCACAAAAGAGACACTATGAAGAGGTGTTGGAAACATAGAAAAGGCATATTCAGACACAAGCAAAGGAGCAGTTTGATGCTAGATGGAAGCAGTGTGAGGAAATCATTGTAGGATAGCGGCAAAGCCAAGCAACCCTTACAAGAAACTTGGCAACACTAAACAAAGTTTATAAGGAAAACTTGATTAAGGTTAGTGCTGCTATAGCTGAAAAGGAGGGGGATTTTCAAAGAACATTAGCAGCTCAGAGGGATGCTTATGAAGAATTAGAGGTTCATAAGAATAACTATGAAAGGGTGGTTCAAGACCAAAAATTTTTAATGGAAGCCATGTTTGATAGAGGCAATGAATTTTAGATTGAAAAAGAAAAGGAGAAGAGAGCTCATGAGGAGTTTCATGAGAAAGAGCTGTAGGATTTCAAGCAAAATATAAGATTCCTGGCTTCTACAACTAAAACATATAAAAGAAGCTATCAAATATAGATTGAGAAATGTTCTCAACTGGAGGAAGAAAAGGAGATCATCAAGCAGAAGATTGCTGATCTAAAGGAGGCTCTCTCCGAACAAGTTAAGACAAATGAGTTCTCAGCAAATCATGATAATTGTGTTGACAATAGTATGCTTCTCCTACAAGAGAATCTAGAAGAAGAAGAAGAAGAAGAAGAAGAAGATCAATTTTGGGATGAGATGGAATACTTTTTCTTGCATCTTGATGACAAGCCCACACTTCCAGAGAACACCTACAAGCTACAGGAGATAATAATTTCCAGTCAGCATAAGGAGGAGATCAATCAGACTGAAGTAATCTCTCAGGAGCCTGAGTTTATCAGGGAAAGCTCTAGATTCACAATCAAACAAGGGTGTCCTATCAAGCATTTGGCCAGGATGGTGGTTATCAAAGGAGTACAAACTATGCCAGCATCCCAATATGATATTCCACCAGAAGCTGCGGCTGAGAATGAACCAAATCAGCTTGTTGTCCCCATTGACAAAGTAAGTAAGGTCTTACTGCTGCTTACTATTTCTCCTCAGAATGATAGTGCCTACAATCAACTTGACCAAGTGAGTAAAATCCATATCAGTCAAATCCTTGTCAAGCAGGTGATTCTGCATATCTCCTATGTCCATCTTTTAATAACTTTCCAGGAGCATGTGGATTATTGTAAGTTGAGAAAGATGGGGAATTATTTCAACATACCAGTAAATGGTTTTGTTTGACCAGTTTTCTACAGCGGTTAGTTTTAGGATAAGTTAGTTTTCCTGCTTTTTCCAATTTTCTAGCCTAGTTTTTCCTGCTTTCCAAGAAGTGCCTGTGCACAAGTTTGTCTTTTTGGTTTCAATTTTTGTCTCTCTATCAAAGTTTTGTGTTCCTCAGGAGTGACCCCGTGCCCAATGGATATGTTAAGGCCACTAGTTTTCCATGTCTAGCAGGCTGACATCCAGTAGAAGTCGCCAAAATGTTACCCCAATTTCCATGTACATGCAAATTTGGCTAAAACCTATTCCAAATCTCTATTTTCACCTTGCCAAGCATCCTTGAAAATTTCATGGGTTTATGACTTGTCTTCTGGCCTCTGCAAATTTTCTAACTCCCTGGTCTACAGCTCAAAAAATTCATAAAAGTAGCCATTACAAGGAAAAACCCTAGAAAACCCTAGCCGTCATTCTATTTGGTTGTTACCTTTTCAGCCACTTAAGTTCTGGTAATTTCCACGTGTGCCTTATTCCCTTCAATCACCAGTTCTCTAAGTTCTCCGGTGATGGTCTTTCTTATTTGGCGAACTGGCGATGACTCTTCCTTCAGTCATGTAATATCTTAATCCCCAACGGAGCTTTCCTTTCATTTCCCAACTACATGACTACAGTGATTCGCATATTCTCCAAGTCAAACTGAGGCTAATTGTTTTATTCTATGACTTAGCGAGTTCCTTTGGTCACCAGTTCTCTAATTTCTTCGATGGTTATCCATGTTTCTGCTACTGGGTGACTGCAGTGGTTCTCATAATCGCTAAGTGTTTGGTGGTTAGGTCTAAGTATCTTGTGACTCAATGAATGGTCACTTTTCTTCAGTCAGGAAATCACTCAATATTACTCAGGGTTAAGCTTTTGGTTCAGCGATTCAGTGAAGACCTTTGTTCACGTATTCTCTAAGTTTAACTGTGGTTCATTGAAGTATTTAGCAAACTAGAGAATCCCTTTGTTCGTTGAATTGCTAGGTCAAAGCAGGGTTATTTCTGTAGGCAGTGGTGAAGACTCTAGATCTATGGTTGTCTGATAATCTCAAAGAATCTTCTGAGTCATGAGGAGATGAGACTAGCCATCGATAGGGTATCAGGGTGATTTGTCAAAGTGGGGTCCCAGTCTAGATGATCCGACAGCTCTCGTAAGTTCGCAAGGGGTTTGTGTCAAAGCATCAGATCATGTGCCGACAGTCGATTCCCTTTCAATGAAGCGTTGCAGTGTGTCAGTGGGTTTGATGCCACGTATTCTGATTTGGCAGCTTCTGGTTGGTCCATGTGTGCTGAGTCAAATTATTTGTTAGTGGGTCTGTTGTCACAAGGTTTGTAGAGATGTCAGCAAGGATAAGATCTACGGTTGTCAGATAATGTGATGGAATCTTTGGGGGCTATCAGATCTTACGCCTACCATTAGATTCAAATCTATTCTTAGGTGGGTCCAAATTTCTCAGAGGCAATCAGATGGTTAGCATATAATTTGAAGGGCTGGTGTCAGAGGTATAAGATCTTGCTCCCATTGTCCGATCAGGGGGGTTGTCAGCTGGGTGATTCAGCAATTTGGTGACTGAAGGAATCTAGTGTCCTCTATGTTTGGCAGTTTCGATAAAGGTTTCATGTGTTCACTCATTTGCATAATAGTTTAGTGTAGCTCCAAATGACTTAGCGATTCAGCGAATGTTTTGTTTGCTGCATCTCTAATAAACTGGCAAAGGTGGAAACAATTCTACGACTTAGCGAAGGTCTTCGGTCACCGGTTCACCAAATGTAGGCTGGATTCTCATGAGTGGTTAAGGGTTATCTTGCGAACATGTGAATGAAGTTTTCTTGCATTCATGACATGTAACTAGGGTAAGTTAAGAGACTCAACGATTCAGTGAAAAGCCTTGTTCGCTGAATCGCTCAACCAGACTGGGTTAAGCCAAAGGTTTTCGCGAATGAAAAAAGGGTCTTTGTTTGCGTAGTCATTGAAAGACTTAAAGAGGAAGGATCAAAGTGTTTTTCTCAGTGCATCATAGCCATTCATCTACTAGGGAAATTTCACATCAATGTTTGCATTTGAATTTGAAGCTCTGCTAGCCGTTATCATTTGAATTCGAATCTTCTACGAAGGTTTTTGCTAGGGTTTGCATTTTTGTGACCATGCACAACATTTTGAGTAGCTAGGATTTAATTCTTCAGGATAGGGATGGTTGGAAGGATGATGATAGATGATTTGATCATTGGTGCCATGGATTTTACAGAGTACCATGTCGTGTTGAGGTTTTAATGAGCTTGGCACTACCTTTTGCAGGGTTAATCATTTTTAAACCCAAATATTTTTAGGATTATATTGAAAGCCTTCATGATGAAGCTGAGTTGTAGGTGGGTAGATGGATTGAGGTAGTTGTGTTTGCAGGTGGGCTCAGTACTAGGATCAAAACACAAAGAAAGATTTGATCTGATTGCTAGTGTTCTCAGAGATTTTGATTTGAGGTGACAACTAGGGTTTGATTATTGTATTGTAAAACCATGTAACCCTAGTTAGGTTTTTTGACTCTTGCCTATGTGCAGTTGAGTATGTATATATTGTTTTTTTGAAGCTTTTGAGCTACGAGTTGACATTTTGTAAAGAAGAAAAGTCTCTTTTCTTAGAAGGCTATCTGTGACAATTTTTTGTCCTCTGGTTTTCTACATTCTATAACCTCCCATTGATGATTCAGATATTATAGAGGTATTTTGTGACAATTCTTCATGTCCCTATGCTTCCTTGTTTGAATTATCTCTTATTGGATTAAAGTATATGATGTTTTCAGTGATATCTTAGGGTTCCTGATCCCTCTCTCTTTCTACAATTTTGTGTATTACTATGGGTGATTTGATTTGAGTGCTCTTGTGGGTATACCTCAACCCCTTGACAATCTGTCTCATTCCTATGCCGAGTTGCAGAGGTGAATGTCTGTCTACAGGTTGTAGATTGTGTCTAAATTCTTAGGAATGCTATTGTTTGTGAAATTATTTCTTTCCTTGAATAGCCTCTTTCTATTGCAGACCCTTCTATGAAATATTTATGCAGGCCTATTTAGTGAGTTGTGATCTCCTAGACCTAATTTGTTCATTATTTTCATCCTTTATATTGAGATTCAAACCCCTAATTTTGGTGTATCACCTAGTAGGTAGTTTTCTTTCAGTCATTTCCCTTTCAAGCATTCCTTCTATCCCTTTCCCTCAAAAGTTTACTTTTCATGTCTAGAAGCAAATTAAGGTGATTATCCAAGAGGAACCAGCCTAGAACCTGCAGGTCTTATCTTAGTTAGCATAGGTCCCACAACCTGGAGATGATTCCCATGTTATACTAAGTTATCAAGACCAAGAGAGCTTGAAACAAAGGCGCAAACTTAGTGTATAACAGGAAGTTCATGTATTTAGATTACATAAAGTACAAAGACCAATGGTAATGTCTTTCCCTTGAATAGTGCAAAGAATAGATGTCTGATTGCTCAATTTGATGACAGTTGGTTATCGCACAAAATATTTTATCATGTGAACTTTGATACCATTGTGAGGATAAATACTACTAAAGAAGTGAGAGATTTACCTAAATTGTTGAATCTTGTTAATGTGATGTGTAAGGAATGTTAGTTGGGTAAGCTAGCTAAATCTACTTTCAAAAGAAAAACTTATTCTTCTAGTAGATTGTTAGGTCTTGTGCATATTGATTTGTGCGGTCCTTCTAGAACTAGAAGATATTATAGAGATAGCTATTTCATATTATTCATTTATGGTTATTCAATGATTATGAGGGTAACATTTAAAAAAAAGAAATCTGAAGCTTTTGACAAATTCACTATTTTCAAGGTTATTATTAAGATAGAGACGTGTTTGAAGTTGAAATGTCTGAGATTTGATAGAGGTGATGAATTTACATCTAGAGAATTTAATTAATTTTGTGAATAGCATGAGATAATTAGACAAATATATGCACCACATAACCCACAATAGAATAGTATTACAAAGAGAAGAAACAAAACTATCTTAGATATTGCAAGGACAAGGACGATTGAGGGAAATGTACCACAATTCTATTGGAGAGAAGTGGTTAGTACTATAGTTTATACATTGAACTAAGTTCAAATAAAGCAAGGCATTGGTTAAAATCCTTATGATATATGGTATGCTCATATATTCTTACTATGAAATATTTCAAAATTCTTGGAAGCAAATGTTATAACAAAAGAGATGAATATTTAGGGAAATTTGATCCTAGATGCGATGAAGGTATCTTTCTTGGTTATTATACAAAGAGAATAACATACAAATGTTACAATAATAGGTTGAGAAATATTGTTGAAAGCACTAATGTCAAAGTGGATGAAAGCTATTAGAGAATTTTGAATTGGTTGAATAACTGAGAGGGGGGTGAATAAGTTATTCCCACACACCTTATAAAACTTTTCTTTGTCAGTAAACTCACAAATGCCACTATTAATGAATTTCAATTTTTTGGTTAAGGACATCAGACATCCACATAAATGTAAGCATTAAGAACACAAAAACACTGATATAGAGAATACTGGTACTTATGTGAAAACCCAAAATGGGAAAAATCATAGAGAAGCTAATTCTAATGAAATATGAAATGCCTATTAATGCGACACTGATATGGTGATTTTTACATGCCAAATGATGACCATAGAGGACTTTAAACATGGATGATATATCAACCATAGTAGTCAACATAGTTTAGCTCACCATTTTAGATCGCAGTAGGCTCAACACACCAACCCTACCCACAGATGGATGTCAAAGATCATCGATGACATATCTTATCATCTCCTATGTTATTGGATTCAAATTAACTCTCATTGGCTTTGATGCCATGTATAAACCTATGATCTAAAGAGCTAAATTAGAAGCACATGATAGAGCCAGAAAGTCAACCATTGATTCATTAGAGAAGCAAAGTACATATAGATCTGAAAGTGAAACCAAGTCTAACCACAAAAGGAGGAAAGAATTAAAGTGTTGGAAAAACTGCCCAAGAGACTAGGATGATGTGTTGAAATTAAATCGACACATCTTCAATAGACTCGACACATCTCTGGTGGACTCCTAAAAGATGACAACTTGTGTAGACAAGTGTCAAATGAACATAGATGACGAAGTAGGCTTCATAAGCTTAAGTGAAATTAAATTAAATAATTGCACTAACACAACCAAACTCTTATCTAAGTAATTTTAAAAATTTATGTTATCTATTTACCCATATAATGTTAATTATTATTTAAAAATTATCTTATATTCTAGATGCTCCTCTAGAGATTAAAATGCATGATAAATACACTATTTTTTATACCATTAAGGAATAAGTACTCACCAAATATAAAGATCTAATATAATTTGTTTCTCTATAACACACAGTACTATGATTTTGAAATAAAAGTTAAAGCTAAATCTAATGAGTCATCACTTACGATAGAAAAAGATTAGAATAACATTCTTATGGATTTATTTTAATCAGTTTTATGTATGTTGAAAAAAGTTGAAAGTGAAATAATAGTTAAAAGATAAATCCAATTCAGTCATCACTTTTTTTACCAAATGATGAGAACACAATTAAGAAAGAAGAGTTACTTTAATCATTTCCATGTATGTTAAAAAAATGTTAATATATAATTAAAATCATAAATGAATCATTATAATAGCATAATTAGACATGAGTCAAGAATTCAACAAATTACCTCTTAGATAAATTTTCTTAAGATAATTTATTTTAAATATAAAAGATAAATTTAAATGATTGATATTTAGAAAGGACAAATGAATTAAAATTTAAAATATTAATTATATAAAATTCATACATTAAATAATTTAGAATTGTATGAGATGAATCATTTAAGCTATAAAAATGAGTCTTTAATTCTGAGGCATGTTTTAAAAGGTTAATAAATAATTACAATCATTGATGAATCATTATCATAGAATGATGAGACATGAATCAAAAATTCAAAAAATAACTTTTTAGCTAACATTTCCTCATATAATTTATTTAAAAAATAAAAAATAAATTGCAATGATTGACATTTAGAAGAGACAAATAAATTAAAATTAAAAATATAAATTATATAAAATTCATATACATTAATAATCTAGAAGTGTACGAAAGAATATTTTAACCTATAAAAATATTGTGCATAGTCTTTAATTTTTACTTGTGAATATTTTCTTTGGATTTTCATCTAGAAGAGAATAAAACAAGAGAAAAGAGTTAAATAATAATATTAAAAATAGATCGATAAATATAGATATAATAGTAACTTTTATTTTATGAATAGGTCATTTTGATTATATAATAATTAAAATTACACTTTTCACACAAAAAAAGAAGTAGAAAATATAGTAATTCCACTATAGTCTGTTGATGTTTATAGCTTCGATCAGATAAAATGATCATAATATTACGAGAAAATAAATAAGCAATATATTAATATATATAATGATGGACATTATTATTATATTAATATACAAACTTATAATATTAGAATATATAAACATCATTAATGTTTAACCTTATTAATACCATTTTGTATTGGTTATATTTAACAATATGAAATAATATCATTCTACATTATATATGCATATTAATATATATAATATTAATTTGTGGGGTCTAGACCCAACATAGATATAGTGAGAATCTTTGCAAAAAAGAAATGGGATCTTAAGGGGCAAGTCCTCATCACGGCCATGCTAAAGGGATTTCTCTCCTTTCAGTTCTCTTGCAAAGAAGACCTAGATAAAATCCTCTATGCGGGCACCTGGTCAATAGGCAAGGCTACTCTTGTGGTGCAAAAATGGACCTTGAAGTTAGATCTCAATGATTCTTTCTTCGTCCAAGCCCTGGTGTGGGTTCGACTCCTAGAACTCCCTTTGGAATTCTGAGTAGAAGACGTCTTTGATGGTATTGCCAGATCCTTTGGTACTCTTCTCTCCATTGACCCTGTGACTGTGGCTAAAAGCCGCCTCACCTATGCTAGGATCTGTATTGGGGTGGAAGAGGGCCAAGATATGCCGAAAATCATTGTTCTCCAATCTAAATTGGGAAAACATTTACAAAAGTTGGATTATGAAAGCATCCCTTTCGTGTGCTTCCACTATAAGAAAGTGGGACATAAATCAAGATTGTGTCCAGTGTGCATGAACTTGGAAAGAGAAAGGAAAGCTATAGTTGTTAATAAGAACAAGTCAGGTAATGATTTGGAAGGCCTTCCAAGGAAGACTGCCAATCCTCATTCTGAATTAGAGGTCTCGGATCACAGAGTTTGAAAAAAAAGGATAAGCCAAATGAAAATCAGGAGATTTTAGACTCACCAGAAGACATGCAAAACCCTCACATTGGGGAACCAAAGGAGAATACCAAACCAGGTCAAGAGAGCCCGACTCCTAGAAAGGTGTGTCCCCAATCTGAAGGCATAGACTTGGAAGTCAATATTCTGCAAGACTCCATTGACGACACCTGTGACATTGGTTAGGGAGAAGGGGGTGATTCATGCCCCGATTCTACCTTTACCTCCTTCATCCTGGATTCCTTTGAATCCCCTATAGAAGAATGCTATTCTAGCCCGACAAGGAGTAAACCTGGTGGCTTCCCGGACTCATGCAACCGCCTTGAGACACATGCCTCTAACAAAGTCCAACAAATGGATCTTCTTTTGGGTTCTATCTCTCCTAAACAACTCACCAAGATGGAGGAGCTCTTTGCTAAATACAAAGAGATCCAAAAGTAGAGATCCCTCCCTGGTTCCTCCAATAGCTACAAGAAGCAAAAATAGAGCCGATGTTGGGGAAAAACTCAAATCCCTAGGCAAAAAGAGAGAAAGTCAGATAAGGCAAGAGGAAGCAAGTAGAAACATTGCGGATGGAACCCAAAAAACCATCCAGGCTGCCTATACTCCTAGCAAGAGATATTAGTCACTTTAAAGGATCCTAGTGAGCTCTTTAGCTCACTTAAGCTGATTTTCAGAAGAAGAAATTTCTGTTCTATAGCCATTAAAAAGATGGTGATAGCCATGTATGATTCTTAATGAAGCAACAACTACTGGTTCTCCCTTGACCAGGTTTGTAGATGTGGCTTTGATCTTGTATTAGTCATCACTTTTTGCACCACTTGCACTCGTTTATCGGAGGATGACCTCTATATTGATGTGCTTATCTCTGTTGCCAACTGATACGCTGATTGGACCGCTTTATAGGCTGCCAGCAAGGAAACTTACAACTTAAGACATAATGACAAAAATTTCCATAAAGTCGATCTGGATTCTCTAGATGGAGGCAATCTTCAAAGTATCGCAACTTTACCGAATAATAATTATTACTGCAACAAGCTCGTTAGGAGAAGTTATTTCACTCATGGTGAGTTGTGGCAGAGTTGCATGAGTTTTAATAACACATCGCCTCCACATGCTTTTAGAGACCCCTTCCCCATATCTTGTATTCATTTCAAAAAACCTACTTTTAGAAAGAGCGTTGTTGAAGTAAGAAAGAAGGCAAGCAAAAATTTTCAGCAGAGTTAGAGGTTTACCAGAGCAATTGTGAAAGCCATGGTTGGGGAGAGGTTAAGAAGGGAGCTGGAGGGTGATAGTGAGAAATGGAAGAAGTGAACTAAAATCTTGAACACCTTATAGAAAGGGGACATTACCACTTTTATTGATCGACTACATGGGTGTAGGAAGGACATCACCAAAATCTTTGTCAAAACCTGGAAAGATGGGACGGTGGAGATTGAAGGCAAGTCGTTCACCATCATAGAGGAGGTTATATCCTTGGTCACTGGTATTCCTATTGCAGAGGAAAAATTCTATAGAGACCAAAAAATTTCCGACATGGTAGTCAAAAAGTTCGTGAGGGATGATAATGAGATGAAAGCCATTTTCAAAGCGGGCACCTACTACCTTCCTGAGAGTTTGAAGACGCTTTGGCAATATGTTCTGAAGGCCCTCTTCTACTACATTACCCTGGATACTAGGTTTGACAGAATCCACACTTATCATTTCATCTTGCTTAATCATTTTAGGCACAGTTTCAAGATTTCCATTCCGTATTATCTCTTCTCTTCAATGAACAAGAATATAACTGGTTTTAAAGACAAAAAAATTTCTAATCCTGCTCTGCATGAAGGATTAATCCTTTTGTTATACAAATTCTTCAAAACCCAAATTATGGGTAAGGAAATTGGGGACAGCAAGGCTATCAGTGAGTACTCTGGTTCGGATTATGTTCCTTCGAACTCCTCTATGGGCGTTCCTTTGGATGACAGCGAGGAAGTTGAATTCAAGAAATAGAGCAAGGGCTCCCCATCCAAAAAATGTCCCCTAAAATCTATCAAGAAGGAATTTCCTTCCAAAAAATAGGATAGGAAGAAGGCTAACTTGGAGGAAGAGTATAATGAAAAGGAGGAAGAAATATATTTGGAAGAAGATGTGGGAAATCCCATTTTGGATTTCGCTGTAATGCATCAACAAGACAAGGAGGACACCCCCAAACCAATGCAGGACCTTTCTGGCCACTTGTTGGTCGATCTCACTATCAATGAGGAAAAATCCCTTCCTCCTCAGTCCCCAGGTACTAACACTAAAAATCAAGCCCCTGTGACTAAAGACAAAAATGAGCAGGGCACTAACTAGTTACCCATAAGGATTGATGAGACCAAAGAAGCCTCAAGGCGGGAGTATAATAATCAGGACACCGGGAGGGGAAAAAAGGTTTGGAGAAATTTTAATATCAACATAGTGCACATGGGAATTATAAGGGAAGTCGTCTATCCTCAGATTCTAGAGGACAATGATGGAAAAGTCCATAAGGAAGAATTGATAGACCCTGCACTGGTTGTGCTCAGTGATAAAGCCAGGGAGATGGACATGGATTTTCTCAACAATACTAAAAATAGTATGCTGGATCAGTTTCGATCTTTCAAATGGCTCTACCACGAGATCGAGGACATCAAGGAAAAAATTCAGGGCTTGGACAACAAGGAAAAGACCACAGAGATTAAGCCAAGTCTGGAAACTAGGGTCATGAACATGGAATACAAAATGATAAGTCTGGAAAAAACTATCAAAGGAGTGGCAGAGAAAAACTTTAACATCCTTAAAACGTCCAACAAGAACCTTAAGCTACTAATTAAAAAGATGGAAGAAAAAATGGACCCCAATACTGAGCAGAGGACTATGAAGGAGGACAAGGAGTCGATTGAAGGACCAGGTAAAAGAACTAGAGCTCGAACGAGGAAGAACAGGGAGAAAATTGATCCACAAGGCTCCCAAGTGCAGAACGTTAAAGACACTATTCAACTAATGAAGGCCCTTGAAAGCAATGCGGCTGTCATGCTCAGGAGCTTGGCATAACTGGTCATGGTGCTCTTTCTCTTGGCTATGCTTTATTTTATTTGTTTTTTCTTGTTCGACCCTATGGTGGCCTGTCCTAGCTACTCTGCTCTATTTTTCTATGCTTGGTTCTCTTGACTTTCTTTAGACTTTACACTGTTGTGAGTTTCAGGGTCCCTGTAAAACCTGTTTTACTTAATAAAAAATATATATATAATATCAATGATGTTAATATTATATATATATTAATATCCATATATAAATGTATATTACAATATATTTCATTTAGTGAATACCGCTTTATATTGGTAAACATTTAATATTATCCACCATGATTACGGTCAGGTGATTATCACTGAGTATTCGCGATACAAATCATTATTAAATGGTAAGTATAAAATGAGAGTCACGTAAATATTAAGATGTGACTCATCGATGAGTCACGTTTTACCATTTACGTGACTCCTCCATTTGCCAATATAAATGTTATTTAAAATTAGACTTTGAGATATATAAATTACATTAGGCAATACATTCGGATAAAGTGTGACTACAAAGCAAGTTACTACCTTCGTTTTGAGTAGTCGGTGAAATACAGTAACTGAAATTAATAAGTGTTAAGTGTATGTACAACACCAAGTACGAAGTATATACAAGTCTCTTTCCAAATCTGCAAAATATTAATATAATATAATTAGATATATCTGCAGAATATTAATACAATATATATCTATATATATATATATATATATAAAATTAATATAGGAAAAATTTAAAAGCCATATATTCTTGATCCAAATTTAACATAGTCACTTGCATGGAGTTCGGAAACAACAACCTACTTAAGTAGTTCTTACGTTTGGCTTGATTGTTTCTCCTAAGGAAGAAGAATGAAGACGGCCAATCCATATAATAATAACTTTGATTACAATAATATTAATAAAAACATTTTTTTACAATAAACAGCAATAATAGTGGTTTCTATTAGAACCTTTAATTTAGAAATACAAGTTATAAGATTTCTATAACGTAACTTCTAGATATGATTGTGTCCAAAACATTTCAGATTACTCTGAGAGGTGAACGCACATAATCATATCCACAAGCTTCAAACGATATGCAATAACTTCTTTCTTTTAGCGTGGGCAATCCTAGTTGATGCAGAGTAGAAGGAACAGTACGGAGAAGTTAATTGATCTTTTAATGTCAACGAAGCAAACCAGACTGGAATGCAACGCCAGTGGAAGGCAGCCAGGAATTCCCAGATATAAACTCTGCAACAGTGAATTTACTGGCCTCTGCTGCATCCGTAATCACATGAAACGTAGGCCACCTCACACGCCTGGAAATCCCCGCTCCCGGCCCAGAATTCATGTATTCTGCAAAGTAGAGAGTCTTCAATCCATAACTCCCAATCCACACCGTCCAACCGCCAGGATCGATATTAGCGTCCAAGAACGACTGCATGACGACTGTGCGAGAGTAGGGCATCCACGGCCTACCCAGAAACGTCTGAATCGACTCCGCCGAAACCTGGCAGTTGTGGATCGAGAAGCCCGTGTTCTGGTTCGGATCGCTTCTTCCCTGTGCAGTAATCACATTGGGCTTCTTTTGCCTCTTCCGAGACAATATGTTGCAGCTCTGAAACACGGCGGAGGCGTCGCCGAAGATGAAATCCACGGTGCCGGAAATGTCACATTCTCTGTAGAATTGGCGTTGGGAGTAGGCGTACAGTGTGTCTTGGTAGCTTTTTATACTGCAGCGGTAAAATACTGAGCGATCTGATGATACCCGAAGCGCAACAGATTGCCCTGCGGTTGCTCCTGCTGTGTTCTCGAACCCCATATCTCGCGCAATGAAGCCTTTTCCTGTAGCAGCTGCACCCAACGATACAAAATGTCCATTAGTTAAACATGCTTGAACCAGAGTAGTAATGTAGGGAATTCTATGGCAAATATGATTGAATTGGAGTAATATTGGGGAAGACTCCATGGTATCTAAATAAATTTCAATCTAAGTAATATTAGTGAGTCTCCACGATTAAACATTTTTGGATCAGAGTAGTGATATTGAAGGAAACTTTATGAATAAACACATTCAAGTTAAAGTAGTATTTAATAGAATTCTATGGTTAAATATGTTTGAGTTAGAGTAATATTAGAATGAACAATCATTCTAAAAGTGATGATTTATCTTTGTTAGAATATACGATAGTTAAGTGCACTTGAATTGAAGTAATCTTAGGGGAAACTCCATGATTAAACATGTTTCAATCAGAGTAATAATACTCAAGGAAACTTCATATTTAAACATGGTTGATCAAAGTAGTATTCAGTGGGATTTCATAAATAGACATACTGAAATTAAAGAAATATTGAAATGGGTGAAATGATGATGCACCTTTGTTAGCATCATCAAGATGTAATGAATGAGAAAATAGACCATTCATTTTCATTAAAGACGGTCATATGAATTAATAAATTTGTCTTAAAAACTGAACAGTTAGAATCTTGTGATATTGCTATCAGGATTCACCTGTGTGATTTTTGAGTCAAACTCATTGATCCATGTTTCATGAGTAGTGGTACACAAGAATCCATCTCTCACAAGAATGAATAGAACACTTAACACTCACTGCATCTAGGTGAAATGTTAGACTTTCTTGAAAGATCACCCATTACAATTTGAATCCTAAAGATCACCCATTACAATTTGAATCCTAATAGTAATATTATAATTTAACTTATTATAGATAAATATATCTACTGCTTATCAGTTAATTCCAGACTAACACATCTATTTCTATACCTGTTAAAGTATAGTAGAATAAACGAAAAAGATGACTCTAATCATTTAGATAATCCCCTTCATGTACACGCGTTGTGACATTAGCTTCTAAAGAGAAAAATTAGTCCATGAGGAAACTTCAAAAAAGCGAAGAGAGATAGCCACTGTACCAAACGTAGCTACGGACACGATAGAGCCATGATTGGACCCCGTAACAATTGTAGCGTATTTCCCATCACCAACCAGCATGATATTGTCTTTGTACACCTTCACCGATTCTGCGTAAACTCCAGCTTTCACATGGATAACGTACCGCCCATTACTCCAACTGGGCGCAGCTTTAATCGCCTCTGAGATGCTCCTGTAATTCCCCGTCCCGTCTTTCGCCACCACCGCATTCGCTCTCACGCCGCCCGGCGTCTGAAGAAGCCGCCTCTCATTTGAAGACATCCAACTCGGGAAATACAAATCACCGCCCTCTAAAAGGCGGCGCTTGTTCTGGCCGGGAAAAGGAATCACCACGGGAAGACTGTTCACAATTGCAAGCGAATTACTGACCATTTCTGAAACATTTCTTACAGATTCCGCATAACTGTCTTTCGCTCCTTTGAATCCTGAAATGCATGTGACTTGATCAGTGAGAGAAGCGCTGAGCCATGTCTGCACGTCCTCCGCCTTCTCTTTCTTCCATTCTCCCGATTTCCTCAGGAATTTCAACGACTCGTTCAACTGCCGCACTGTATATTTGAACAGTATCTCACAATCCTTAATTGCAGCGAGCTTCATTTCACCATCTGAGCTCAGCAGCACTGACTGAGACGAAGCTGCAACTATCAATTTTTTAACTTCATCGAGGCTGACCTTAACTGAAACTATGGCCATGTCCTTCACAACACTCCTCGATTTCAAAGATGCTTCATAAAATTGAGGTTGCAGGGTCGAGACACAGACTTCTGGGTAAAGCGTGGTATTGCATGCAGACTTCAAAAAATTAGGGCTCATTCTCACACTCTCTCCCTTAATGTGCCCTGCAGCACACGCAAAGAGACCTAAGATTAATAAGAGAACACCAAAAGGCTGGCTAATCATTTTCCTCTCTACTCGAAATCCAATCTCTACTCGAAACCCAACAAACTAGAATGGAATGCTTCTGTTGGCAATGTAAGGAAACCCAACAAAATGTAAGGGAATTTTTGTTTCTGTAGGCTTTGCGTCCATGGGTAGGAATTGGGCAGTATTTATAACTGAAGAGTTGCCTAGATGACTCTGTGATCACCGTCTGAGCTACTTTTGATTAGTAGCCGTCTGAGCTATCTGATCAGGTGGCAAGATTCAGACGATAAATTCGTCTCGTACAATTGTACTGTTGCCAATTATTACGAGTTAGAAAAGAAGGCAGGCTACGGAAAAACACTACGGTACACGGTCGACTGCTCACCAAACCAGTGGGTCCCGATTCCCCATTATAATGAGCTCCGGGAGCGTGAATCTCACTGTTGTTGAGAGATGCTCGCTAAAAGATGTGGGCCTTTTTATGGACCACCGAGTTGACTGACTAAATCGACACATTCCTCCAAGTCGATAAAGTAGCCACTAATTTCCCAAGGTGATGTACAAGCGTAATACAATGGAGTGGATGTTTCCCCCCCATGAACGACAGATTTACACATGTTTTTCTTCTCTCATCTTTTTGACTAGTAGCGAAGACGCTGAAGAAGACTGATTATATATATTTATCATTCTCTAGAGTTTTTATGTTTCTTTATCTCTTGTTCTTGTGAAAATATTTTCAATAATATTGTTTATGTATATATCTCATGTCGTTAGGATTTTTATTTTCTTAAGTGATCTTCTTTATCTCTTACTTTTATTACTGTAGACACCAAAAAAAAATTTTAGAAAATAAAATATTTTTATTTTTTTAAAAATCTTTGATGACATTATCATTTATTAATTAATTAATTATTTAATTTATTTATTTATTTTTATGTCATTAAATTTTTTTATCTTAATTAAAAATATTTAATTAAGAAATTCCCTCCCAAAAAATGTTTAAATCTTATTTAAACATTATTCTCCTTATTTATTAATTATTTAATTAATAAATTGATCAAAAATTTTAAAATAAATTATTAATTTATTTTTTGTCCAAAACTTAGCCAATTTTCTTAAGACCACTAACCTCTTCCAGAATCTTCTAATCCTTCTCTAATTTTGATTAGAGACTAATCCTCTATTTTCCTAACCCTAATCTCAACTCAAGACTATTTAATTAAGATTAAATATTAATCCTTAATCCCTAAATTACCCTAAGAAAACTGTAGACTCTCCTAGAACTTTCCTAATCCTTCCCTAAACCCATTTAGGGAAAATTACCTACTTTCCCTAAGCTAATCTAAGTTTCCTTTGACTCTTAGTCAAACCCTTCCCTTAATGAGCCTGAAAATCATTAAAGCATTTGAGATAAATAAATTTTTATTTATCTCATAAATTCCTCCTTATCCCTAGAAAAGCCTAGACTCTTCTAGAAAGTCTTCGTCCTTATCCTCTTGACTCAAACCCTAACTTTACCCCAAACTCTAACCTTTCTTCCTAACCCAAGGCCTTAGGAAATCCTATAAATACTCACTCTTCCAAAAGCAATTCATTAGTTTAGTCTTTCATCTTCATGCATTGTTATCATGCTCTTTTACTTCTAGCTCTAGTATAATCATTCCTAATTGTTAGATTTCTTTATTTTCTTCAAGCTTTCTAACACATCATAGCTTAGCAATAATGAATTAACTTAGTTTGCTTCATTGTTTTGCATAGCATATCATCATCATCACATCTTATTTGGTCTAAAATCAATCATAGATTACTCATCATGTAGCTTAATCTTCATTTCAACATCATTTGGATCCTTGAGGCCATAGGGGCAAATCAGGTGTTCTATACTTATTTTGTGCCACTTATGGGGTTTTCATGAGTCTCAATCTTTCCAAATCAGCATTAGGAACATGCTCAAAGTGCTTAGAGAACACACCCACATCCCTTAAGCAAGAGAAAATCAAACAGTGCTTGGGTGCACCTGTTTAAGCTCTATTTGAGGTGGCTTAGTTTAGAGTTTTTCTTGTTTTGGATTGATTTCATGCTAGGTTAAAATCTAATTTTTTTTGGCTTGAAGTTTTCAAAACAGGTATCCTCAAAGCCTAGTCTACATTCTGGCACGCCCGGTGGGACCCTTGTCTTGATCAACTACTCTGAAATTGACTTTCCTTGGTCATTTTTCTCATTTTTTTCTCAAAAATCTGAGTTGTAACATTTCACTCTCGGCCAAATTGTGCATTTGTAGTCTACAATTGCGCATTTGTTGAAAAATTTGTAAATCTGCACATTTATAAGTTAAATTGCGCATTTGTCCTGATTTGCTGCGCATTTGTCATGATTTGCTATGTATATGTCAAACAGAGCTGTGCATATGTATTTTGTAAAAAATTTGCATTTTGATAGCATTTTGGCAGAATAGGTGTAGTTGCGCATGCATTTTCTATTGCTGCGCATATGTGCAAAATTTGGATTTTCTGTTACTACGCATATGTTTAGATTCCCTGCGCATTTGTTCACTGTTCCTGTGCAATCATTCTAGTGAGCGGTAAACTGGTTTTTTTAAGTATTTTAATTTGGTTTTTTCCTTGCAGATTCTAACTCTTGTTACTTTTTGCAGGTACAAAAAAATATTTAAAATCAATCCTGAAGGCTTTGTTGATTAAAGAAACTAACTTCATTTTTTTTGTAAAATCTTGAATGCCTTTCAAGTTTCATGCATCAAAGCTAAATTAGGAACTTGTCTTCTTGGAACTAAAAAATTAAAGCAAATGGTCAAAACAAATCTTGAATGAAACTAAAGGAATGAAGCTAAGTCCTAAGAGTCATTGTCAATTTGAAAAACAAACATACTCTTGAATGCACTAAAAGAAATGAACATCTCTATTCCCTCTTTTGTTTCAAAGTAAGTGCACAATAAAATCTTGAATGCCTTAAAGGATCAAAGCACTTCAAAGTTCTTAAATCAACACGCCAATCTCAATCTTGAATGCCCAAGTCAAAGCAACTGCAAATGCTTGAAAGTATTTTGAAAAAAGAACAAATCAAAGCTTTTACACTTGTGTCTTCAATTTCAAAGTTTAAATCACACTTAATTCAAATTGGGAAAAGAACAACTTGCTTGATGTGTATCTAGGAGCTTTATCTTTTTTTGTAAATCCTTGTTAAAGTAAGCAACGTAGAACATTTGGACTCGGACAAGTTCACTTGTTTTACTTTTAGCAAGGCTTGTCTAGGGAGAAAAGCGCTTCCTCCTCGGAGAACAACCTCAAACCGGTATCCCCCCCCGGTCGGTATATAAATAAAGTGAAGGCAAAAAATACTCATTTATATCTCCTAATCCACGGACATTTTGTGCCAAATACAAATATCTGGGGATAGGTAAATAGTCCTCCCCCAGTGTTGTTGGCTAGGATCTTAAGTGAGTCACAGGCGGTCAGCATAACCAGGTATGGAGACTCCACGAAACTATTAAAAACCTAATAAAATAGAGGCTACCCTATCTACATCTAAAAGTATCAAAATCCTTGTGCAAGGACCGATTCCAAGGGGTTTATCGGGTCGCCTCAAGATTACTCACCATTTGTATTCCCTTTTAGGGGGTACCAAGTTGTGGACAAGTGATTTTGATA
Organism: Chamaecyparis obtusa; assembly: GCA_027943335.1. Classification (NCBI taxonomy): domain Eukaryota; kingdom Viridiplantae; phylum Streptophyta; class Pinopsida; order Cupressales; family Cupressaceae; genus Chamaecyparis; species Chamaecyparis obtusa. The sequence goes on from BSBK01002239.1 coordinate 1,122,641, forward strand.
CTCACCTTGCTTAGGTAGATCTGCTTGAAGTGCTTGACAGTCAGAAGCTCCGTGAAAATATTGTTGGAACATACACTTTTCAAAGCTTTATCAGAGTCAGTTATCTTGTTTGTATCCCACAAGGTTGCTTTGTCCCTTAAGAGGATTGCTTATCCAAAAATCTTTGTTGAAATCTGTCCTTTGCCGTTGGACAAACATCAAACTGATCTACAACTTGGTTCACGATACTCGAAATAGCCATGTCAGTCCAAATCCTCCCAAACTCCAAAAAATGTCCAAAGCTTTCAGAATGTCAAATCATGGTCTTCGAGTCATATTCAATCCAATCTTGTCATCCTTTCCTCCTATCCTAGGTTAGCAAAGTCATCTCGGTTATCCTCCATCCCCTTGTCTGTCTCCCTCTAGAGTCAATCATCTTCCAATCTTGAGCCAAATCCAATCCTAGTCTAATCCTATCAATCATTCCAATCTGAGTCTTAGTCTTCCAATCCATCTTCGTCCTTCATCCTTATCCAACTCATCTGTAAGTCAGCATGTCTCAAAACTATTATGATGAGTTTGGTTATTATGTCTCTCCCCTCAATCCATCCTATCCCAAAGATGATGAAAGCCTTGTAGATCATGAAGCATATTTTGAAAATCCTAGCAAGTTTGCTCCAAACATCCCCCAGCATCCAATCATTCCTCCTAAATATCCTATCATGCCTTCACGCTTATCCACTAGCACTCCCTTTCATGTCCTCGGCAAGACAAATTTATTATCTTATCCATCCACAACTTATCCCTATCTTAAACCTACACATCCTCCATATGCATCCTTCATACCTCCATCTCCTGCTATGGTCATATCCCAATCACCGCCATCCCCTCGAAACACTTCACGCTACTTCCCTTATCTAAAACCTCCATCTACTTATCCTCCAAAACCCTTTCAAAACCAAACCCCAAGTCTTCCAATCCTTTTCCCCAATCCTCCATCCTATCTCAATCCACCATCTTCTATTCCAAACCACATTTCCAAAAATCCCCTCCCATAAGCAGAGTGCATCCTTCAAACTGCTTCATATCCCATACCTCAATCCATCACCTCTACCACTTTAGCACCATTATCCCCTCAAGCAAGTTCAAAATCTTCCACCCCACCTTTATGTGAGGACCATCCAAGCTCCCCATCTTCTACACATTCTAATCCCTCACCTCCTCCAAACCGAAAGTCTCCAAGGAGTTTCACAAGGAAGCCAACAACAAATCCCACTCCTAAAGTTGAAGAGCCAAGCCATCTCAAACCTTTATGTGAAGCCATCATTGATGAGGCCTATCCATCACTCCCATCTGTTATCTATCTTCCATACATCCCGCTCATTAATCCTCTTCCATCTCCTAGCATCATTGAGTCCCTTCCATCTGAAGTCCCCATCCAATCCCTACTAACATCACCTCTCCCTAGCATCATCCAAAGCATATCTGATGAGCCTCATAAGTCCACCCCTCTTCCTACCATCATAGCTGCAAAATCTTCCATCCGTTCATCCATACCATTTGAAGAGTTCTTCCTTCTTCCAGACATCACAGCTACAAAATCTCCCATCCTTCGATCCACCCCCTCTAAGGAGTCCATCCATACACCCCCCATCACTCTATCCACACAAGTCCTACCATGTCAATATCTTGTCCAAAATCATGTTGAAGTACCCATTGAAGATAATCAAGATCCAATCCTTTCACTTTCCCCATCACATGTTCTATTGCTTCCATCACCCCCAATCCAAAATCCTATAATCCAAAGTCTTCCAATCCAAGATCCTACAATCCCTATTCCTCCATCTCAAGATCTATTACTATCTCCCAATCCCAGTCAAGATCCCATCATCCCATCCTCTCCTCTTGAGGATCCTCTGATCCAAACTATCCAGCTGCCAGCACTCTATCCTCTTGGAGCACTTACATTTGTCAGAGGTAACCCACTTGAAGTAGAAACAATAAGTTCCATATCTTCCATCAGGGAACTAGAAACTAGATGTTTATCATATTCCCCAAGTCAGAAATATCCTTGTTTGGATAAAATGCTCAAGAAATAGAATTATCAAGGCAAAGGCCTAAGCATCCACGAACAAGGAAATTTGGAGCCTATCCAAGACAAGAAACATCCAAAGTTATGTGTCATTGGTCACACATTAGAAAAAGGCACTTCCTCCATAAATGTTGGTACAACTAAAGCTAAATTCAAGCATCCTTCCAAACCCACCATCACATCTCCCAAAACATACAATGCTATTCCTCCTCCTCCATCGTTACAACCAAAGACAACCTATCACATTCCTTGTTCATCCTCCAAATCCATTTTGGGTCCCTATGTCCCAAAATCTTCCAGCACATATCCTCTACATACCAAATCTATTTTGGGACCTTACATCCCAAAATATCATCCCCCATCTTATCCTACTCAATCCCCCATCCAAAATCCAAACACCCCTAGTCGGGATCAACAAAGGCACATTCCCACATATCCTATCTACCAATCTCCTTCCATCTCTCCATCCATATTCCCTCCATCCCACACATCTCCTCATATTCACTCCGATGCTCCCCACAATTTGGATGCCATATCCAATATGAATAAAAAGAAATATCCACACAGATCTAAGGATTGCCATGTCCAGTTTAAACAACATGGTCAACCAAAGCAAAATCCAATCAAGCAATCCAAAGCATCCAAATGGCCGCAAAGGCCTAGAAAAGAAAAACCTGATGCATACCAATGGCCACAAAGGCCTACCAAAGCTAAAGCAAAAATGATGTGGATCCCAAAGCAAAAAGATGTAATGCATCTAAAAGAAACATCCACAATGGCATCCAAAGTTGCTACTCCCCCAGCTACTCAGTCTTCTCCTCCATCTCCTCAATCTATTTTGGGTCCCAAAGATCCTAAATCTCCTAGCATAAATCCTCCATCCTATCTACCTCTATCTTTCGAAACCCATCCACTTCATCCATCTTCCTCGCAACATGTGCCAATGTTGGTCTTGACAGCATCTCCCTATCATGATCACTTTCCATCTTTTCATCCAAACACTTTATACCACCATATTTCCCATCTCCCCCATCTCATCCATGCCTTTGCATAGTTCCTCCATCCTAACAAAGTTGTACCAACATCCAAGCACATCAGAAAGATCAGTGAAGAAAGTCAGCAACATGACAAACATCAAATCAGAAAGTCAGCAACACATCAGAATATCAGAAGGTCAACATCTAGTCAGTAGAAAATTAGAAAAATCCATAAAAATTGGAAAAATCAAGCGAAAAGTATCAAAAAAGAAAAGAAAGAAAAGAGAAAAACATTCGTCCTATGGTGAAAACTTGGCAATTCAAACGCCTTGGACAAGTACCATGGTGAAAACCTGGCAAACAAGCATCATGCGTAGGTCCCCCACCCCCCCAATTCCTTTCTGCAGTTGGGGGTCATTCCTTTCTATCACCTCTTATCCAACATCTCCTCCATCCCATTTGTCTCTCACCTCCTTCATCCTCCTTTGGATCTTAATGAAAAAACAAAGACTACCAAGTATACATGCTTTTGGGCACTTTCTTGGCATCCATCACACCTTTCAACTACATATCCTCTATCCAATCCATTCGTCCTAGCTTCCATCTATCTTCCTCATCCTCTTGTCATCATATCTTTTGTCCAATCGTACCCCATCCTACTGCCTCTGAATGAATGAACTATCCTAAGCAGGGGTCATCTTACTCCTTGGTGACATATTCCTTGGAGACTATCTTTCATCCAAAATCTTCCATCTCCCAAATCCTTAAGCAAATCCACCATCCAATCTCTCCAAGCATTCCTCTATCCAGATCCCTTAGCAGTTCCTCCAACATTCCATCTTCCAATCCTTAAGCAAATCCACCATCCAATCTCCCCAAGCATTCCTCTATCCAAATCCCTCAGCAGTTCCTCCAGCATTCCATCTTCTAATCCTCAAGCATTCTTCCATCCAAATCCAAATCTTCCTCCATCCAAATCTCCTAACAGTTCCATCATCCTCATCCTAAGCATTTCCTCCATCTTTCCATCACCCAGTATCTTCCCTTGTCATTGGTATCTAGCTATAGGCTAACCTCATTGCAATCCAATGCCATCCATCCATATCCAACCATTGCTAGCAATCTTCCAACATCTTCCAATCCTATCCACATCTTCTAGCTATCCAACATCCAAGATCAAGCCAATCCATCCAATCCAAATCCTTAGTCTTGTTCCTAATCTTGTAGCAAGCTTTGATCACAATCCAATCATCATCATTGGGGTATGTCCTTTCCAAATCCATGTCATTTTAGGACACATCATCCATCACCAGTCCATCTTAGCCTTCCAGCCCAACTGGGGCATTGTCTTACATATCTTTGGAGTTTTAGCTTCATCCCTAGGTTCTTTGTACATCCTAATCCTTAGCTTCTGTACATATCCATTGTAAATATCCTTGTGTCTTGTTGTACATATCCTTGTTAGTCCTGCAGTAGCATTTGATCAGAAATCTTGTCCTACCCAGCCTTGTACTTCAACAATATCAATTGTCGACTATCTTTGATCATCATAACCATCTTTGAACTGCATCATTTGCCAATCAGCAACACAACATTCTCCCCATCAGCATCAGGTCCGCACAGATCTATGCTTCTTTTTTGTCTGACCTAAGCCTAATCACGGGTCCCCTCAGTTGTATCTTTCTTGTCTGACCTAATCTTCCACCAATCACACCAAGTCCGTGTCGATGTATCCTTCCACATGTTCAGACCAATCTTCCCACCATCAATCAATCAGTCCCATCACATCTCTCTCCTTGGAAAAGGATGTCTTTTTGGAGTTCTCATTTTGGTCTTGGATTTTATCCTTTGGATCTTGTTAATTTTTTACGGCTTCTCATTGTTCTCTACTCAAAGTCGCCATGATCCTTTATATCATGGTGTGCAGCGAACGAGGACAATCTAGGGCAAGGTCTTTTGATCTTTTGCTTCTGCCTATGAGTCAGTCGTGTGTTTGTGGTTTCTTCAGTATCATTTCCACCATCCCTCCTCTGGGTTTCATGTGTGATGCTGGGGCAACCCTGCATGTCTTTTTAGCATTAGTCCTCTACAACGCTGGTGACAAGGCCTCGTGATCCCAGTATCCTTGGCAAGTCTCTAGCATTGATATATTAAACTAGGTTGTGCTCTCTAAAAGATAAAAAGCATGGAGCTTTCCCAAATCCCCTGCATCTTGCATCATATAGATTAATCTTGCATCCTCATATAGTTGCATCCTGCATTTTGCATTTCATCTCATCTTGCATCCACCCATCTTTTCTCTTGGAAGCTTGGTTATTTATCTCCCCTTCTTCCTCGGTCCTTCCTTCTTTATTTCCTTTCGAGAAAATTTCACAATGTTTACTCCTTGCATTATTTTCTCGATGGGGCACAACCCCTCATTCCTCTAAATTCTAGCCTTGGGCATCTTATTTTCTTGTCTTTGACGCCATGCCACTTGCGGCATCATATCAAAGAGGGGCAAAATGTAGACATCTAAAAATCCTTTAGAAAATAAAGTATTTTTATTTTTTGAAAAATCTCTGATGACATCATCATTTATTAATTAATTAATTAATTTTTATGCCATTAAATCCCTTTATCTTAATTAAAAATATTTAATTAAGAAATTCCCTTCCAAAAAATGTTTAAATCTTATTTAAACATTATTCTCGTTATTTATTAATTATTTAATTAATAAATTGACCAAAAATCTCAAAATAAATTATTAATTTATTTTTTGCCCAAAACTTGGCCAATTTTCTTAAGACCACTAACCTCTTCCAGAATCTTCTAATCCTTCTCTAATTTCGATTAGAGGCTAATCCCCTCTTTTCCTAACCCTAATCCCAACTCAAGAATATTTAATTAAGATTAAATATTAATCCTCAATCCCTAAATTACCTTAGGAAAACTCTAGACTCTTCTAGAACTTTCATAATCCTTCCCTATACCCATTTAGGGGAAATTACCTACTTTCCCTAAGCTAATCTAAGTCTCCTTTGACTCTTAGTCAAACCTTTCCCCTAATGAGCCTCAAAATCATTAAAGCCTTTGAGATAAATAAACTTTTATTTATCTCATAAATTCCTCCTTATCCCTAAAAAAGCCTAGACTCTTTTAGAAAGTCTTCATCCTTATCCTCTTGACTCAAACCCTAACCTTACCCCAAACTCTAACCTTTCTTCCTAACCCAAGACCTTAGGAAATCCTATAAATACTCCCTCTTCCAAGAGCAATTCATTAGCTTAGTCTTTCATCTTCATGCATTGTTATCATGTTCTTTTACTTCTAGCTCTAGTATAATCATTCCTAATTGTTAGATTTCTTTGTTTTCTTCAAGCTTTCTAACACATCACAGCTTAGCAGTAATGGATTAACTTAGTTTACTTCATTGTTTTGCATAGCATATCATCATCATCACATCTCATTTGGTCTAAAATCAATCATGGATTACTCATCATGTAGCTTAATCTTCATTTCAGCATCATTTGGATCCTTGAGGCCTTAGGGGCAAATCAGGTGTTCTATACCTATTTTGTGCCACTTATGGGGTTTTCATGAGTCTCAATCCTTCCAAATCAGCATTAAGAACATGCTCCAAGTTTTTAGAGAGCACACCCACATCCCTTAAGCAAGAGCAAATCAAACAGTGCTTGGGTGCACCTATTTAAGCTCTATCTTAGGTGGCTTAGTTTAGAGTTTTCCTTGTTTTGGATTGATTTCATGCTAGGTTAAAATCTAATCTTTGTTTGGCTTGAAGCTTTCAAAACAGGTATCCTCAAAGCCTAGTTTACAATTACTTTCTAAAATCTTTATCCTTTTTATCATCTTCTTTATTTCTCATTCTTATTAGAATAGTTGTGAAGATATTCAAGAATACTATTCATGTATATATTACTTTCTAGAATTTTCATTCTTTTTAGTCATTTTCTTTATCTCTCATCTTAATTTGAGTAGTTGTAAAGATACTAAAAAATACTCCTCATTTATTATGGATCCTAGAAATCTAGAACTAAATTATTTATGAATCTTAAAAATCTGATATCAATAATGCCGATCAACTGAACTAATTTATTTTATTTAACTATTAATCTAAAACCAGGTTGCTCCTCCTCTAAGATAGATCAAAATCAACACTTATGGAGCACAAAGGGGAACCCTAGATTTCTAGATGTAGGGGAGTGGCTCATAATCACAATGGTTGGTTTGTCTTGGTTGTGACCCTCACTTTGGGTACTCAGAAAAACTACTTTTTCCAGGCTTATGCAAGCTATATTGGGATTAAAATGTTTAAGGAGAGGGGGTTTATAAAGGTATGGTTATAGAGCGATTCTCTAAACATTATTAACTGCCTAATTGGAAAAGTGTCCCCTAGTTGGACAATTAAATCTGTGATTGAAGATATCATACATATGATTAATATGTTTGATGAGTATAAAGTCTCCCATGTGTTGTGTGAAGGCAATTATGTGGTGGATAGGCTGGCTAATATGGGGGTTAAATATTAGAATAATTTTAATTGGGGTTTTAATGATAATATCCCCATTGAGATTCAAATGCTCGTTTGAAATGACGTTTGTGATTGCAAATATGATTGTTATATTGGAAATGATATTATCACATGTGTGGGTTGGCATCTTGATGTGGCCTTCCTTTATTATGAAGTGGTCAAATAGTTTGGTTGTTTTAAGCTTGGTTTGTAGTATTGGGTGTCTTACATATTTCTTTGTGGACTATTCACATTTCACAAGTATATGGGGGTGACCGTAATATTCTTGAGCCCATCATTTATGATAAATGGCTGAATATGCATTCGGTTTGGAGTGAGATTTCTATAGGAGGTCTCAATGGTTATATGGAAAGGCTTCATGGTGTAGATTTTGAGGTTACAAAAGTGTTCGTTGAGGATCAAATGAGGGCATTTAAAATTTTACGAGTTAGAGTTGAAAATTAATGATGATTTAATAGAAAATGTTTTGCACATAATGGTGAAAGGAAAGAAGTTTTATAGAGATAGGAAATGCACTAGAATGAAGTGATTGAGAAAGGGATAAAGTTAAGAGAAATATTGATGGGTAGTACCACAGAACTTCCTCGAAGCTCCATGGGCGGATGTTGTAGAGGTAATTATGTGGTATCTTACCCTAGATGGTAAGTTTTTGATTAAAGAAAATTTGGTTTTACAAGGACCAAAAACCCAAGTCTTTATAAACCAACAACAAAAGTATCAAAAACTTAAACAACAGTTAAGAAGACACAACCTAGAGTGGAAAAATGACCACAAAAATAGGGGACTTATACCCTAACATAAATTACATACTATTTACAAGAATTTGATTCTTCTAGATAATATCATCTTTAATACTCTTTAGCTTCTTAATTATACTATCAACAGGGGTACTCCCCTTATCCTTACTTCTACCCTAGATTGTAAGTTTTGCAACATCTTTAGTTACTATTTTGTGCTCCTCAACCACTTTAGGCACAATAAATGTATTATTTTCATTTTATTATTTTCGTCAATGCGCATCATAGTCTACAAGCTCATGCCAAAAATGCATCTTCCCCTATTCTTCAGGAGGGCTTGATTTTATTCATAATGGAACATGGGCATTGGATTTAAAAATAATGTTAGGGTTCATTAGGGGGATAACTCCTAGATATCTAAGAGGATTATTCTAATGATGAGGAGGTCTTCCATTTGTATTATTATAAACGTGCATCGACTACTTTCTCTTCTCATAAGAAAATTGTTCTTTTTGATGATAATCATTCTAACTACACTTGACACCCTTTGATGAATTCATTCCTAATTATTTGGACCCTAGTGTTGGTGTTAAGGGGAAAGGGAGATATATTTGTCTACTTCTAGTAAATTCAAAGGAAAGAATCTCTCTAGGTGCCTCTCAGTTCGAGTTGGGAGGAAATCTTCCCATTTGAAAAAATCCAAATTGAATCCTCATAATGATGCAGACCCCATTTCCCTTGTTTCTTAGTGCATGGAAGACAAGAATATGGTAATTCATGTCGACAGTCTTGTTAATGTGGGAAAGGATACTCCAATTGAGAAGAGTTCATCGATTAAGGAGAATGTCAGAGATTGAAGATGAACATTCAATGATATTATTCAATAACAATGAGGAGAATTTATACAATATTATCTAATGCTTGGTTGCAACTAGTTACTATAGGTAGTTAGTAGTTATAAAGTACTATGTAATACATAAATTTACACCAACACTCTCCCCTTATTACTTTGATCCCAAAAAAAACAATTTCACCTTTCCCTAGGGACCTCCCTTAAGACTTACATAAAAAAAAATGCTAATTACATAATATGAATATATATTTTGAGAAAATCTTCTTTTGAAACAACAAATCCTGAACCAAGAAAGCCTCCATCATGTTGTTTCGTGACCCTCATAAAGGTATATCTTTGAGATGTGATCTTAAGCTCTTAGTCTTGAACTCTCAAATCACAAAGTCTTGAATTATTCAACAATGATCCCTAAGAGATGTAATAAATCTCTATAATTGTCTAGTGACCACAAAAGGGTATAATTCTTGATCATATACCATGAAGCTTACTGAATAGTAATACATGTTGAGTGCAATACCAAATCCCAAAATTGTCTAAAAAATGAGTCTTCACAAGACATGCATTCTTCAAATCTGTTAGCATTAGAAAGAAAATCAAAATAGAAAACCAAAAATGCCAAAGATGATTCTCATGTAGAACACCATCTCAAAATGAAAAGATGACTTCATACGATGGAAGTTCCTCCATCCGTTGATGACGTCAACCTGTAGATGTGAAGGTTCAAAGAACAAAATTATGATTAATAGCAGAACAAGAATCATTAACAACCTCTCCATCATCCGATGCATCCTTATCTTCAATGCACACAATATTTCCTTCATCATATTTTTCTTTCAATTTCCCCTTAAGAACATCACTAGCTGTCATTCTACAAATTCATGTTGTGTGAACCTTTTTCTAATAGTAAAAATATATATTGTCTCTCTTATTTTTATTTCACCATTTCTTATTACTCTGTGAATATAATGCTTTATATAATTGATGCAAGAAGGGTTGAAATCACATCCTCTAAAGTTTGCAAAGTGATTTGACTGAGTGTAAAGACAACATTATTATATCTTGAAGATAAGCTATTTAATAGGATAGCCTTAACATCATCATCATCATCATCATCATCATCAAAATGAGTTTTAGCCTCTACAAGTTTCCCAATGAGAGATCTCAAATTACTTATATGGTTCGACACTGTGATTCCATTTTCTATTTTGAACCAAAAAAATTGAAGTTTTATGGAAAACTTTGCATTGACAACTTTTGCCCCAAATGATTTAATTAGAGTATCCCAGATCTCATTTGATGGTTTGTCCAAATCAATATGATGTAATTCAGAGTCAGAAAGAGAAAGACCAATAATAGTCATCACTTTATCATCTCTTCTATTATATTCTAATAGTCCTTTTGCATATGTAGGTGGTTTATTCCTTTCATTTACAGTTCCCATGAATTCTTATTCATTAGTTGCATTTAAATTTTCATTTTGCATGTATGAAACTCAAAACCAGAATGCTTATCCAATGGAATCTCCATTTTACAAAATACAAATCATTTACAAAATACAAACCCACAAAAGAGTATTATAAAGAATTAGGTAGCATATGTACTTACAAGCGAATCATAGTTCAACCACACATCTTTATGTTCTTTCTACTGATCTCTCTAAGAAATCCCTCTTCAAGTTCTTCACTCTAGCCCTTGAAAAAACATGGCAATTACGTTAGAACATTTGACTTGAAGTACTATATGTCTAGAATAAGCTTGACCGCCTCTCCAACATCTCATTCAATTCATGAAAAGTCATGGGCTAAAATTCTACGATCATGTGAATATTTTACATGCATCATCTTTCTTGAATCAGTCTGGTGTTGAATCAATCTTTATTGAATGCATTGAAATTACAATATAGAAACCTTTGCAATATGTTATATAAACATTTGCAAACTCTTCCCTAAGTTAAAAGGTCTTTTTGGCCTATTCGGACATCTTTGTATGCCAGATTATTCTTCACAGTCTTTCAAAATTCTACCCATTCACAACAACTATATAATCTTTATGCCATTCTTTTCCACAAAATACTAGATGCCTTCATACAAATTTCAATACATAGATAAAAGAATCCATCTTTCCTGATACGATTTGTTAGAAATAGAAGATCAAAATTTGATGATATTATTCAATAACAATGAGGAGAATTTATATAATAATATCCAATGTCTGGTTGTGGTCAGTTATTGCAGGCAGTTAGCAATTATACCGAATAATGTAATACAAAAATTTACGCCAACAAAGAATATTAATATTAATAAAAATGTCAAAGACATGATGGAGAGTCAGAAGACTCTATTTTTGTTCAAATAGTTGCTGAAGTTAATGCTTTGAAAGATAACGTTGCTTTGTCTCCCTTGAACCAAAGTCTTGACAATATTGTGGCTAGTACCTAGGATTTAGCTAAGGACATCAAAGATTTCAAGGAAGATCATAAACTATGCATTTAGAAGTTAGAGATACCATGAATGTGATTTAGGACAAACTAAGAGGTGTTATTGGTGTTAGTAAATCTGTCATGGCTAATTTACCACTGAGAGCCTCAAGAAGTTAAACGAATAGGCATAAGTTGTACAAGTTATTTCTAAAGGTGCTTTTGCCTCTTCCTTTGTTAGTGTGAAGTTGGTCAAGAAAATTCAAGTTATGAATAAAGGTGTGGTAAAGAGGAATAAAGACCTTGCTGAGAAAAAATGTGTGGCTAGAAAGGAGAAAGAGATGGCATCTATGCCTAGACTTGCACCCAAATTGAGGAGCAAAGATAAGGGGATTATTTCAATTGAAAGTATAGTTCATAAGATCCGTACCTTGCTAAAGATAAAATTATGCAAAAGAATGATAGTCTAGTAAAGAATCTGTAAGTTCTTTTGGGTTAGGTTCCCCTGTTTTTGTTCTTTTTGTCTGTTGTTGTTTTGTTGATGGTTGGTTTCTAGAACTTTTAGCTTCTCCTTTTATTCTGTTTAGGGTTTTTGGTCCCTTCAACACTAGTTTTTATTTAATAAAAAACTATTAATCTAAAACTAAATTAATTAATGTAAAACTACAAGATATAGTCTCTTTTATGCCTTTAAAAATTTAGCACTTTTTCTCTGTCATTTAAAAAAAAAATTTACAATAAAAATATTCATTACAAGTTGTACCCCTAACTACTACTAGTGAAAAGCCATTCTTATCCCCCTACTCCCTCAATAATTAGGTTAAGTGTCCCAACCCACATCATGGAAAAAGTTTTTTTTTTTAATGGATACATACCCTAAAGATAACAACCTTTTTCCTTGATCATTTTGGTATCTAATCCCTTATTGTGTAGTCTAGAAATAATTGGTCAAAGACAATATTTAAACTACTAATATTTCTCTTATACATTTGATAGGAGTATTTTATTTATTACAAGTAATTAATCTTTAAACAAGTCATTTTTTTAAGGTTTTCTAAGTGTATTATCTCTCCTCCTAGTGCATCTTTAGGTGTCCTTGAAGACCATAAACTTAAGGTGGTATCTTTTTTATTTCTTGCATCACTATATCCCAATGAACCTAATGTGTGCATGCTCACCACTTGTTCTTTGTGAGACCTTGGATAGTAAAAAGATGTACCATTATTTTGAAGGGCCCTAGCTAAGGATATGATAACCTTATGGGATGATCTCAACTCTCATATTTCAATGTGTTTGTGAATAATTCTCAAAACTAGTTACATTTAATCTACTTCCTACATAATACATGAGAGATAAGCATGTATACAAGCTTACAAACTCATCATAATGCATAGATCAAATATAAAAGCCTCACAATAACACAAAATATACCTTAGGATCTCCTACTAAGGGAAAAACCCAAACCCCAAAAAGTATCCATACTCTGTTGTAATATTTAGCCATGAAGCAATGCAAAGCACTGATAGAGTTACAAGGAACACCTCTAAAATATCAAGCCTCTAATGCATTCTCTATGTGTCTAAGCATGAAGCTATACATCCCAAGCCATGCTTCACATATGCAATCCTAAGAAAGACTCAATAATGACAACCTACTCAACCATTTAACCCAAACCATTAATATATGTTTTCTTTTATAGAAGTGATGCAGGAGCATCCTGGGTGTAAGAGCAATCTTGTATCACCCAAAAATATTTCTATTTTTGAATTCAATAAGGGCTATCTTGTGCAGAGCTGCTATTTGTGGAAAGTTACTATTTTTGGTAATTTTCGTATGTGCTCAGAATGATCTGATTTCTTTCTTGGAGGTTCATTTTGGTCATATAAGTCTGCCAGTAAAGTTTCATTGCCAGGTCAAGTGTACATTGGAAGATATTGAAGATTTTCGGTATTGGCAGCAGGGTACAGGAACTTTGAACTCAGTTTTGAAGGCTTTAGAGGCCCCGGATGAGGTTGAAAATTTGGGTGACAGGCGCTTGCGTGGGTCATGCTTGTAGAGCGCTTCGTGGCATTTCTGAAATGGGGTTATAATAGCCGATCGGGTCAACTGGTGATGACTTATGGTCTTCGGAAGTTGGGTCACCTGAAATGGCAGAAAATAATTTTCTTCAAAATTTCTGTTCGGGTTTCAAAGGTTATCTTGAGCCGACTATGATGTAATAAAATGTAAAATAAAATAATTCTAAGTTTGGTCGGCCTTATTGGCTAAAATTTTGGAACCTTCCCAGGCGGTGGAAAAATTGCCTATATAAGGAAGGCTGTATTGTTGTCTTAGACAGTTCAGAATAGTTCTGGGTAGTACATCTGGGCAATAATTCGAGGCTTTGTCCTATAGAATATTGTAAGGGAATGCCCATGGGGCTTTGCATATTATAATTCTAAAAGTTTGTAATTCCACATTTGTGGAGATAATAAGAAGCCAATTTTCTGTTCTTGCATATTGTTGTTGTTTGTCTATTTCTGTTATGCGTTTGTGGTATTAAGGGGAGCACCCTTCATCAAGTGGTATCAGAGCAGGTTTTCTTGAGTGTGTAAACAGATTGCCGACTGTGAGGCAGTTTGCACCAGGACCGTGGTTAGGGTTTCAGCGCGCATCATGAAAATGCCTCCACGAAGAGAATTTGGCAGAAGAGCTGGTGCTGTGACACCTGAGGTTAGAGAGCTGCAGAGACAAGTGTGAGCATTGCAAGAAGAGATTCGTAGAGGAATGAATCTTAATGTCAGAGACGAAAGCGAGGATGAAGCCGAAGAAGAATATCAAGAAGGAGAAGTTGAAATTGTGAACCAGGAGGAAGAAATACTTTTTCGGACGATTTCCAAGATTGGGAAAAGACCTAAGATTGAGGTTCTTACATTTTCTAGAAATCTTAACCTAGAGGAATTGATCGACTGGATCAATGAATGTGAGGAATATTTTGAGTATGAAGATGTTGAGGATCCTGATAAGGTCAAATTTGCGAAGGCCAGACTGAAAGGTCATGCGAAGATATGGTGGCAAGAGATTCAGTTGGAGCGAAATAGAAGGGGAAAGGAGAAAATCACGAGATGGGATCGGATGGTGGATAAATTGAAGTGACAGTTCATTCCTGTTGATTATGAGCTTGACCTACTGAAGAAAATGCAGAGTTTGAAGCAAGCAGGAAGATCTGTTCAGGAGTATACAGAGGAGTTCTATCGACTTCTCATCAGAACAGGCCATGCAGAAGCTGATAAGGAGAAAGTTGCTCGATACCTTAATGGGTTAAGGCCGAGCATTCAGGAGGAGCTGAATCTGGTTCGAATGAACAGTATTGAAGAGGCATACCAGTTTGCCCTAAAAGTAGAGGAAAAGCTGAACAAGAAGTTTGAGAGTAGACAAAATGGAAGAGGTCGCGGTGGACGATCTGGTGGACGATCATATGGTGGTCGAAATGAAGATCCGAAAAAGAAGGATGAGGCTAGTAGCAGTCAGAATCAGCGAGGAAATAATTCCAATCGCTTCCAGGATCAGAATAATAGAGATCAGAGAGGAAGAGGAAGAGGACAAGGATCTGGAAGAGGTGGTTTCCGTGGAACATGTTTTCACTGTGGAGAAGAAGGTCATAGGGCATTTGAATGTCCTCAGTGCCAAGGCAGAATAGATAGGAGAAATGAAGGCTAGGCTAGAGTTGCACATGTAGATGAAGATGCCAGATCATCAAATTCTGAAGATGCTGAAAGAGGAGAAACGTTGATTAACAGAAGAGTCCTGTTGAGTGGTGAGAATGAACCTGAGCAAAGGAGGAGCCTGTTTCACACCAGGTGCAAGTGTGAAGGTAAATGTTGTGATGTGATTATTGATAGTGGAAGCACTGACAATTTGGTGTCAGAAGAGATGGTGACAAAGTTGAAACTCAAGAGATAGAAACACCCACATCCATATCGGATTGCCTGGGTATAGGATGACCACAAGGTCATGGTCAATGAACAATGCCTGGTGAAGTTCAAGATTGGCGGATACCAAGATGAGGTATTATGTGATATCATATCTATGGATGCATGTCATATGTTGTTGGGTAGACCATGGCAGTTTGACAGATGTGCTGTACATGATGGTCGTGCAAATACCTATTCCTTGACAAAGGATGGAGTGCGGCATAAGCTAAAACCATTGAAGGAGACTGAAGAAAAGGTATGTGGTAATGAAAGAATAACATTTTTTGATGGAAGAAAATTCCTAGATGGTATGAGGCATGAGCATGTGTGTTTTGCTTTAATTCCAAAAGTTGGTATAGAAGAAGTAGAGGATGTACCTGTAGAGGTTGCAGATTTGTTGAATGAGTTTCAGGATATTGTATTTGATAATGTACCTGATGGATTACCACCAGTAAGGAAGATCAGTCATCAGATGGATTTGATTCCAGGAGCCAGTTTGCCAAACAAGGCAGCACATAGAATGACACCAGCAGAAAGTGAAGAGTTGAACAGACAAGTACATGAGTTATTGCAGAAGGGGTTGATTTGAGAGAGTCTGAGTCCTTGTGCTGTACCTGCGGTATTAGCACCAAAGAAGAATGGAGAGTGGAGGATGTGTACAGATTCTAGAGCAATAAACAAGATCACAATCAAGTACAAGTTTCCATTGCCACGAATGGATGATATTATGGACTGTTTGAGTGGAGCTGTGTATTTTTCAAAGATAGATCTGAAAAGTGGATATCATCAGATTCGGATCAGGGAGGGAGATGAATGGAAGACTACCTTCAAGACAAAGGAAGGACTATATGAGTGGTTAGTCATGCCTTTTGGGCTAACCAATGCACCGAGCACTTTCATGCGGCTCATGAACGAGGTTCTGAAAGAATTTCTGGGTAAGTTTGTCATTGTTTACCTAGATGATATTTTGATCTTTAGTAAGACATTGGATGAGCATATGATGCATATTCGTATGGTATTTGAGAAGCTGAGAGAAGAGAAATTGTTGATTAATTTGAAGAAGTGCAGTTTTGTGAAGAAAGAGTTAGTGTATTTGGGATTTGTAGCTTCAGCAGAAGGTCTAAAAATGGACCCAGAGAAGGTACAGGCTATCCTTGAATGGCCTACTCCCAGGAGTGCTACCGAGGTAAGATCTTTTCATGGTCTAGCTAGCTTTTACAAAAAGTTTATCAAAAATTTTAGCAGTATTTGTGGACCCTTGACTGAAACAATGAGAGGGGATAGAAAAGAGTTTAAGTGGACTAATGGGGCAGAAAAGAGTTTTCAATTGTTGAAACAAAAAGTTACAGAACAACCAGTTTTAGCACTTCCAGATTTTAATAAAGTGTTTCAAGTAGATTGTGATGCTAGTGGTACTGCAATAGGAGCTGTTATGAGCCAAGAAGGTAAACCTGTTGCTTATTTTAGTGAGAAATTAAATGATGCCAAGAGAAAATATTCTGTTTATGATCAAGAATTTTATGCTATAGTTCAAGCATTGAAAAAGTGGAGGCACTATCTGCTTCCTAAGGAGTTTGTTTTGTATACTGATCATCAAGCTTTGCAATATTTGAATAGTCAAGGAAAATTGAATCAAAGGCATTTGAAATGGGTTGAGTTTTTGCAGAGTTATACATTTGTTTTGAAACACAGGAGTGGAAAGTCTAATAGGGTTGCAGATGCTCTTAGCAGAAGGTAACTATTGCTGACAGAAATGCATATTGAAGTGATTGGGTTCAAGGAACTCAAGAATTTGTATCCAGAGGATCTGATTTTGGTGAAGCTTGGAAAGCTTGTACAGAACCTGTTACTCTAGACAGGATGAAATGGCTGGATTTTATCATCCAAGATGATATGCTATTCAGAGGGAGTCAGTTGTGCATTCCACGAAGTTCTATGAGGGAGAATCTCATCAAGGAGAAGCATAGCGGAGGATTGGCTGGACATTGTGGTCGTGATAAAACCCTTGGTTTGGTTAGTGAGAATTATTATTGGCCACAGTTGTAGCAAGATGTGAAGAAGTTTGTACAAAGTTGCAGAGTATGTCAGATGGCGAAAAGAGTGAAGCAGAATACAGGGCTGTATCAGCCATTACCTATACCAGAGAAGCCTTGGGAGGATATCAGTATGGACTTTGTTCTTGGTTTACCGAGGACTCAGCGGGGACATGATTCAATTTTTGTGGTAGTTGACAGATTCTCAAAGATGGCACATTTCATTCCCTGCAAGAAGACTAATGATGTTGTTCATATAGCAGAATGGTTTTTTAGAGAAGTAGTGAGACTTCATGGTTTGCCAAAGACCATAGTTTTAGATCGGGACACTAAGTTTGTTGGATATTTCTGGCGTATATTGTGGAAGAAGTTAAAGACAGATTTGAAGTTCAGTTCATCACATCATCCACAGACTGATGGACAGACAGAGGTGGTGAATAGGAGTTTGAGAAATTTGCTGAGATGTTTGGTTGGAGATAAGCCAATAGGATGGGATTTGATTTTACCACAGGCAGAATTTGCATACAATAATTTTGTCAATAGGAGCACTGGTAAATCACCATTCCAGATTGTATAGGGAAGTAGTCCAAGAAATGCATCTGAATTGAGGAAGATAGATAAAGGAGAAATAAGTAGTGCTGAAGCTGAGGATTTTGCAGAACACTTGAAGAACATCCATGGGGAGGTGAGGAAGCATATTACCAAGATGAACGCACAGTATAAGGCTAAGGCAGATGAGAAAAGGAGGTATAAGGAATTTCAGGTTGGTGATAAAGTTATGGTTCATTTGCGGAAGGAGCGATTTCTGGTTGGTACATATAACAAGCTGCAAATGAAGAAGTTTGGGCCATGTAAGATACTGAAGAAACATGATTCAGGAAATGCATATGAGGTAGAATTGCCTACTGAGCTAAATATTTCATCAGTGTTTAACATTTCAGATTTGACAGAGTATCATGAAGGAGGTGTTGAAGATGTGGTTGTAGCAGCACAGTGGAGTATTCCAGCAACCAGTTCAGATATCAAGGAGATTGAAGACATACTGGACAGTCGTGTTAGCAGAAGCACAAGGAATAGGACATATGAAAAGTATTTGGCCAAATGGAAAGGACGACCTATTGAAGATTCATCATGGCTAACAAAGGAGGAGGTTAACCGTCTTGGTTTTCCTCTGCACACCTGAGTCATGACAGGGTCACTTCTCAAATTACCCCAGGTGTCTGATGCAGGAGCATCCTGGGTGTAAGAGCAATCTTGCATCACCCAAAAATATTTCTATTTTTGAATTCAATAAGGGCTATCTTGTGCAGAGCTGCTATTTGTGGAAAGTTACTATTTTTGGTAATTTTCGTATGTGCTCAGAATGATCTAATTTCTTTCTTGGAGGTTCATTTTGGTCATATAAGTCTGCCAGTAAAGTTTCATTGCCAGGTCAAGTGTACATTGGAAGATATTGAAGATTTTCGGTATTGGCAGCAGGGTACAAGAACTTTGAACTCAGTTTTGAAGGCTTTAGAGGCCCCGGATGAGGTCAAAAATTTGGGTGACAAGCGCTTGCGTTGGTCAAGCCTGTCGAGCGCTTCATGGCATTTCCGAAATGGGGTTATAATAGCCGATCGGGTCAACTGGTGATGACTTATGGTCTTCGGAAGTTGGGTCACCTGAAATGGCAGAAAATAATTTTCTTCAAAATTTCTGTTCGGGTTTCAAAGGTTATCTTGAGCTGACTATGATGTAATAAAATGTAAAATAAAATAATTCTAAGTTTGGTCAGCCTTATTGGCTAAAATTCTGGAACCTTCCCAGGCGATGGAAAAATTGCCTATATAAGGAAGGTTGTATTGTTGTCTTAGGCAGTTTAGAATAGTTCTGGGTAGTAGATCTGGGCAATAATTCGAGGCTTTTTCCTACAGAATATTGTAAGGGAATGCCCATGGGGCTTTGCATATTGTAATTCTGAAAGTTTGTAATTCCACATTTGTGGAGATAATAAGAAGCCAATTTTTTGTTCTTGCATATTGTTGTTGTTTCTCTATTTCTGTTATGCGTTTGTGGTATTAAGGGGAGCACCCTTCATCAAGAAGTAAGTTCACACAAAATATAACTAGGTGTAAAGTAAAACCATGGGGCATGAAACTATGTGAACACAACACTATTGACCCCTCATTTTATATTGGTTACTAATTTTTTAATTTATTATATATCCTTTCCAAATATTAAATAAATATAATATTATATCCCAATGTGACGCCCAAATTAAATATAACTCCTAATTTTACAACATAACACATAAAGTAACCCCAATAATGTCACGCGTAGTGATTCACATCCATCTATATTCCCTTAGGTGCACCACACACATAATAGCAAAGTGATATGCTATAAAAATTATCTAAGGTATTGTGTGCACATAATAATAAATAATGCATTGTCAAAATTATGCAAGGTGTACATCAGCTTATCCCATATGATGAAGCATAAATAACGAGGGG
The DNA here is from genome assembly GCA_027943335.1 of Chamaecyparis obtusa. Classification (NCBI taxonomy): domain Eukaryota; kingdom Viridiplantae; phylum Streptophyta; class Pinopsida; order Cupressales; family Cupressaceae; genus Chamaecyparis; species Chamaecyparis obtusa. The sequence continues at coordinate 1,142,704 of BSBK01002239.1, forward strand.
TGAATCAATACACACCCCTCTTGGAAGTAGAATCGTGTCAATTTTTTCAGAGCACCCAAATTTTTTTGACCTTGGATAAATGAAGGTGTAGAATGGATTATCCTCTCTCCCCTTCTGTTTGGAATTATTCTTTTTCATCTATGGATTTGGGCATCACATATTATGAATTTTTAGTGGAATTTTTAGAATCCTTTTCTATTATAGTTTAAGACCTTGTCTATAATTCCTTGTGGTTCACCATCGCTAGGGAGGGGGAATGCTTACATTGTGTCTTCATATGACGAGATAGACCTTATTTTCCCTAACTATTCATTTCATGTTGTACTATGGTACTAAGGGTACATATGTTTCTATTGTACTAAAGTGGGGGCATACATCATTCTTATGAATCCAGAAGGAAAAACAATCCTTCTTGAATAATTTTAGGATTGTACAATTGTTTGGTGTTTCTTCTTATTCAAAAACAGTAATGCCTATTAATTCAAATGCCCTTTGATCTCATTTATTTATTTGTGTATCTTCACGTCTCCTCCTTAACCTTCAAGACCACAATAAACTATTGTATAGGGTGTGAAACATCAGAAGATTCTTCGACTAATAGTGTGAATCTATGTAGAGTTAAAAGAGGAACGACATTGAAGGATAAAGATGGTCAGCCGTTTTATTAGTTGATGATATCTCGCAATCAGAATTATTGAAACAGAAGGAGAGCTAATGTTTGGTTCCCTCCTAATTTAATGCTTACCAAAGACAAGCTAACGCTTGGTTCCCTCCTAATTTGATACTGACCAAACAGATATTGTTGTTGACATGATTTGAAGTAATCTTGTTGGGCGGCCTCTAATTACTATAAATGTCATTTTGCTGTTCACATCTCGCACCGACATCATGTTGAAAAGATTGCTACATGACAAATTCAAAGAAAAAAACCAGTTCCTCAATGTTATTATGCTCATAATTAGGCCATCAATCACCTTTGATTTGTAAATGCCATTCCATACCAACGTGGAAGATTTGAGCTTTGTAATGTTCACAGATTAGGGTTTAGATTGACGTTTGTGTAGATCACGTCGAGCGAGTTAAATTTGTTGTGCTTTGGATAAGTTGTTGAAAGTGAGTGATATATCAGACGAGAAATCGGGCCTCCTGCTTTAAAAAGTACTTCAATTAAAGTCGATATTTTTATAATATTCGTTAGAGTACCGCTTTCAGCTTTTGATCATAGCCGTGGGCATGTTCTTATCAGTTGTTTTCAATGAGTACATATTCTTGCATTTTATGAATGACAAAATAAAATAAATGTAATTTTTGTGATTAGCCACGTATCTCTTCTATGAGGTAGTTATGGATGTTAGATTTAACTATTAAACAATTTGTTTAGTTGTATATAATGATAATATTTGTTCACACCAACATTTATAATAATATGGAGTATTGTAAAATTATTAATGATTGTATAGTAATTTTTAAATGATAGATATTTAAATTTATTTTTTTTGAATATAGTCAATTATTTAATAATATTTTATTTTTAAAAATATATTATCTTTAATAAAATAAAAAATATATAGTAAATAAGAACAAACTAAATATTATTTATATAAAGGTCATTATACATATTTAATTTTATATTTAAATTAATGAAAATTAATATTTGTAACTTGCTAAAATTAATTTTTATGAAGTCCATAATTTCTAAAAATTTCTTAATGTATCCATCTTGACCTCTCTTCAATTTAAACTAGAAATGAGACAAGAATGAGTATAGATTGTCCAAATGCTATAGTTAATAGGCCTCATTATAATAGGGGAGACAAAATTTGCTCAATTTTTCTTTGAAAAATATATTAAAACCTCATTTAATGATAATCACATGTCAAAATTAAATGAAAGAAGTCATTTCACATCTTTATGTGAGCATTGATTTAACTATGATGTTGATTTAATAGAATGAAATGATAATATCTCATTATCCTTTTCAAATTGAAGATTTTGTAAAAAAAATTAAAATATCAATGTGAAAGCATACAATTTATGATCAAGCTAGTGACCTATCTTGATTGGTGAGGGCTTCCTATGGTAGGCATGAGATCATGATGATTAGTATCCCTCTAGCCTATTGCATCATCATCACCAGTCAAATTAAAATTTTTACCAATCACACTACAATTTGTAGGGAGACTACCTAACTCCTGTAGTCTAAAAAAATAGTGCATGATCCATTAAGGAATTTTAGGTCTAAGAGTTTGGTTTAACATATTAATTTGCGTATTAGTTTGGCCATTTTATATTTTTGCAAAATTTTTCATGTATTGACATGTATCTTTTGTTATTTCATGAAATGCATAAATTTTATTAATTATACATTTTTTAAATTCTATATACACTTCTTCCATTTCACAAGTTCAAAAATATTTATTTCTAAAATATTTGAAAATTTATATTTTAACGAGCTCTACTATTTCTTTGAAATGTTTGACAACTTAAATGAAACTAAAAATGACAATCTAATAGAATAAATAACTAGAAAAGAGAGGTTGGATGATTCAATTTACATAATGAAAGAGTCAATCAATGTACCTTCCCATAAGAAAAAATTCAAAAAGTAGATGATGAAGAAAACTAAGAAATTTATAAAAAAGTTTGGAGCTAATATTCATATAGGTACAACTCAAATATCATATTTCTTTGTCCTATACATGGTTATAGAGAGACATTATTACAAAGTTTTTATATTTAAAAAGATTGGATCAATCAACTCTATAATGATTCACTAATTGAAAAGCTTAAAAAAAATACCAAAAAGGTTATTTAAAAAATCTATGAACATAATTATAAATGAAGACTCAAAACTATCTTCTAAAATAAACTATTCAATCATTATAAATAATATTTTGAATCAAAATTAACAAACTAATAAAGAAATTAATAGTTTGTATGGAGATATTAAAAATAAATCACTTATTTAACATACCTACCTTTGATTTTTATTAAACTAGCCATTTAATCTCAAAGATTTAAAGAGTGCATTTTTATAACAACCGTAGTAATGATATCCATAGTTCACTCTTGAGTGTGTATATATTCCACTTCAACTTTTTTCTTTTTATCCAAATTTTAAATGAAATGATATTTTAATTCAATATTCTTTGACCTATTTTGATGGATTAGATGTTTGCCCAATTTTATTTAGTGCTAATGGAATCAAAATAAGTAATTATATGTTAGATTTATTTTTCTCCAATTTCGCATGAAACTTTTTGATTCATAAATTTTGTGTAACTATGGCAATAATTATAATCTATTATGCTTCTATAGAAGAAAGGACACTTAAAGTTTTCTTATTTAATCTTTATGAAATCAAACTTGAGAAAAGTGAAATACAATTTCTAATGTGGAACTCTAATAATTCAATCTACATCTCCAATCAAAATCATAAAATTGACAAGCTCAAACCTTATAGAAGTATTTAATAACGAATACCAAAATTAATAATATCTACTTTTGTGTGAGTTTGAAATTTTAAAGTTCCAATAATATTTATAAAATTTATAGGATAGTCAATGAAGGATGGTGATCTATGACGATGCCTATCCTCTAGGCTAGCTCACTCATGAGCCCTAGCCACAATGCTTGTTGGTGACTAGGTGAAGAGTGTGAGAATGTGTGATCAATGGTTTCTAGAGTGTGGAGAGTTTAGTGGGGTCATTTTCCTATGTGCGGAGTGGGGTTTTGGATTTTGTTTTGGTGTTTGCAAGGGTGTTTGGTTTTTTTAGGGGCTTTGGTTATTGTGTGGAGTTTGGGTGTAGATATTTCTAGTTTGGAATTTTCTATTGAGGGTTTTTATGTTTCCATTTTTTGATTGGATGGGGGTGCAAGGAGTTTCTAGTAGTCTAGTGGTAGCTAGTGTTATGTCATCCCGTGGATCTTCTTTGGTCTTACATGAAACAAGGTCTAATTCTTTTTATGTGAGAGCGATCTCTAAATTAAAAAAAAAGTAAATGGTTGTCTTCTGAGGAATTTGAATCGTCCCATTCTTGTCAATCCTCCTCAATCAGTTATGGAGGATGTTGCTTATTGGAATAAACATGCTTTGATCTTTAAGTTTCATAGGATTCACATTTTTTTTGTCGGCTTTGAAAGCTTGGACTCATTGCACATAGAATATGGAGAGATACATAGAGATTATGCTTACTATGAACAACTATTTTTTGGTGGTTTTCTCCCGCATGTTGGATCACAATAGGCTTTTTGAGGGAGAACCTTAGTTTTATAATCATGTGGGTTTGTTTGTTAAATCCTGGCACGTGGATTTCAATTCTACATAGGAACTAACCTCAAGGGTTCATATTTGGGTTCGCTTGTCACAACTTCCTCAGAGTTTTGGAGGAAAGATATCTTGTGCAAAATTGCAATTTTCTTTGGAATCCAACACCAATTACTCAATGAAACCTTGATAAAAAGGTAATTTCTTTTGCCTAAAATTTTGTTAAATAATTTGTTCTTCAATTCTTTGGAAATATGTTTAAGTTACTCTAAGTGGGTATAAAAGTTAGATTATGAATCTCTCCCTTTCTAAATTTGAATGTCATGAGTATGGGAATATTTAGCATCAGTGTTCTCAAATTAATAAGGGGACTGGTGGCTTTATTGGTTGTCCTAGTATCTCTTTTTCTTCTACTTCTCTAAAGATCGATAATGAGAAAAAGGGGAAAGTCCTAATGCAATAAGATGACCTTGATAAGGATGCTTTTATTCCTATTAGATCTCAGGCTAAGGACAAGAATAGAAGAGGCCCTATAAGGATAGGAAAATTGATGAGGGTTTTAACCAGTTTGAGGTTTTAGATACTATGGCCTTAGAGGAAGGGATTCCCATTGATGTCTCTCATGGTGTGACTGGTATGGATGTGGAGGTTATGTAGTGGGAGTCTTTTTCTTTGAGCTAGGGTGTTGGGTAGTGTTACCCAAAATTCCCTATTCTATGCATTTTGGTCACAAGTTGAGCTAAAGCTTCATTTTACCCTGTTGAACACCATTAAAAAAATTTATGAGCTTCTACCTTGTCTTCTAGTCTCTGCAAATGTTTTAAACCCTCTGGCCTGCAAGTACATTTCAAAATCTAGCCATTGCTGCAAAACCCTAAAAAACCCCTTTGGCCAATTCTAATTCTTCATTACCTTTTTGGGCCACTTAAATCTTTAAAATGCATGTGTTAAAATTTGACCACTTCATGTGTTAAGTCTCTAGGTTGTTGGGCAGGATCCCTTTTAATATTTCCTTCAAAGCCTAAGTCTTCCCGGCAATTATTTCCTCCTGACCTTCCCTTTTAAACTTGTGGTTGTCGCATGTTCGCAAGGAATATTCTTTGCCCTTGCGATCATGCGACAGGATGACACTTGTCTCGGTGGGCCCATTCTTCATCCTCAAAGGGTCCCAGTTCTAAAAAGATCTATGACTGTCGTAACTTTGCAAGGGTGGTGTCAGAGGTATGAGGTCTTGTGACGACCGTAGATTTCCTTTCCCTGCAGTGCTTCAAAGTCAAGTGGGTCCACTACCACGTTGTCCTACATGGAGGCTTCCTATTGGTCGAGAGGTGGTGACTTGTCTGATTTTTAGAGTGGGCCCGGTGAACTGTCTAACTTTTAATCCAATGGCTAGTGCATGATCTCATGCATTGTGTCAGAGCCATGAGATTATGTGTCGACCGTCGATCTTTCTTTATTGTTGAGGCTCTGACGGTGGGTCCTTTCTTGCTGATGTGCTCACATGTGATTGGTCCATGTAGTGGTGACTGGTGTTGCAGTGGGTCCATTTGTCAGAGGGTCCTGGTTAAAGAAAGATCTACAACTAGCGCATGATCAGAAGGAATATTCAAGGGCTATGAGATCATGCACCTACCGTTAGATTGGAATCTCGATTGCAATGGGTCTGTTTCTGAGGTGTTGCTGATGGAGTGGTTAGTGTGAATGAAAGGCTGACAAGTGGCAAACCTGGGGCCAGGGATTAAAGAGTTCTTCATGACTTAGAAAAAAGGAAAATCAAAGTGGGTCCAAGCTGATAAATATGCTAACATGCTAAAGTTTCATTGGCTGTAGTGTGCCGAAGTGGATGAAGACTTTTCAAAAGGAGGTTTGTGATTGTTTTAGGATAATCTAAGTCATTCATCTACCAAGAAAGGTTTCTCATCGACGGTTACGTTTTAAAATTTTCTGCTAGCCGTTATATTTCAAAATTCAAATGTCTCTATGAGGGTCTTGCATTCTTTCGACCATGCACGACATCAGGTAGCTTGGGAATTGATTTCTCAGGATGGTGGTGGTTGTGAGGATGATGGAGATGACTGTTGGCTAGCATTGCAAGGTCCTTTGTCGTGACGGGAGGTGCTAGAGATTTTTGGCGCCATCATTCAAATGGTACTGCTCCTAGGGAAAATATGATCAGATTTGGAGCCTTCATGGCTTAGTAGAGTTGCAGGTGGGTTGGTAAGTTGAGGTTGTTGTGTTTGCAGGTGATTTTAGTTTAGAAGGATCAACGCGAAAGAAAGATATGATTTGATCACCGGTGTTCTCAGAGATTTTCATAATAGGTGATCAGTACCCTAGGGTTTGATATCATTGTTTAATTTTGTAACCCTAGTTAGGTTTTGACTCTTGCCTGCGTGCAATAGGGGATGTATATATTGTATTTTTAGAGCTTTTGAAGCTTAGAGTTCACATTTTGTAAAGGAGAGAGTCCACTTTTGAAAGAAATTCATCCTTTCTTAGAAGGCTATCCGTGGTATCTTCTCTACCCTCTAGTCTTCTACTCTTTGTAATCTCCCATTGATTATTCAAACATTGCAGAGGTATTTTGTGACAATTCTTCATGTCCCTATGCTTCCTTGTCTGAATCATCTCTTAATGAATTAAAGTTTATGCATGTTTTCAATGACAACTTAGGGTTCCTGATCCCTCTTAATTTTTGTAATTGTGTGTGTTATTATGTTTGATCTGATTTAGAAGTTTTTGTGGGTATACTTCAGCCCCCTAACAGTCTTGTCTCAATCTTACACCGAGTTGCAGAAGTGAATGTCTTCTTGCGGGTCATATGTTGTGTCTTATGTTCAGGCCCTCCTATGAAACACTTATGCAAGCCTATTCAGTAAGTTGTGACCTACTAGACCTAAGCCTTTCATTGATTCTATCCCTCTATGCTGCAATTCATACCCTAATTTTGGTGTATCACCTAGTAGGTAGTTTGCTTTCAGTCATTTCCCTTTCCAAGCATTCCTTCTATCCCTTTCCCTCAAAAATTTACTTTCATGTCAAGAAGCAAATTAAGGTGATTATCCAAGAGGAACTAGCCTAGAACCTGGAGGTCTCATCTTAGTTAGCAAAGGTTCCACAACCTGGAGATGATTCCCATGTTAGACTAGGTTATCAAGACTATGAGAGCTTGAAACAAGGGTGAAAACTTAGTGTATAACAATTTTGGCATGCTTGGTGGGACCAAGAGGTCATGGTTTTCATAGTTCTTCCTAGTTTTGATATGCTTCCAGCAAGTTGCAAACCTTTGAGAGGTCATTGTTTTGCATACCTGGCAACTCTGAGTTCACATCCACTGGTTTCAAAGAGATTCAGTACCTAAGATGGATTACCATCCTTCTTTTCATGAGGATATCCCTTCATTTCATGGAGGTCAGCTTTATCATAATAGTGGTACTTTTGATTTCATGCAGGACTACCTAGTTGCATCAATGGAGCAACATACACCTCATGCTTACCCCCCACCCACCCAACTTCCAGTACCATGGCAGCATCAATACACATGTTAGCAACCTTAGGAGGAGATGCTTTCCTTGAAAGAGCATGCTCATCATGCCTAGATCCAACAACAACAAGCTTTGGCTCAGCAGGATCAAGGTTATAGGGGGTATCTGGCAGAGCAATACAAGAGAAATGAGGCTAAGATCACTGAAGGGTTGGAAGCACAAAAAAAGTTTTATCAAGAGGTGTTGGAAACACAAAAAAGAAATATGTGGACACAATCAAAGGAGCAGTTTGATGCTAGATGGAAGCAGTGTGAAGAAATCATTGTAGGACAGCAAAAAGGTCAAGCAGCCCTTGCAAGTAATCTAGCAACGTTAAACAAAGTTTACAAGGAAAATTTGATTAAGGTCAGTGCTGCTATAGCTGAAAAAGAGGAGGATTTTCAAAGGACATTAGCAGCTTAGAGGGATGCCTATGAATAATTAGAGGTTCATAAGAATAGTTATGAAAAGGTGATTCAAGACCAAAGGAATTTGATGGAGGCCATGTTTGATAGAGGCAATGAACTTTAGATTGAGAAAGAAAAGGAGAAGAGAGCTTATGAGGAGTTTCATGAGAGAGAGCTGGAGGATCTCAAGAAAAATATAAGATTCCTGGCTTCTACAACTGAAACATATAAAAGAAGCTATCAGATATAGATTGAGAGATGTGAACAACTTGAGGGAGAAAAGGAGAGCATTGAACAGAAGATTGCTGATCTCAAGGAGGCTCTCTCTAAACAAGTTAGGACAAATGAGTTCTCAGAAAATCATGATAATTGTGTTAACAATAGTATACTTCTCCTACAAGAGAATCTAGAAGAAGAAGAAGAAGATCAATTCTGGGACAAGATGGAATACTTTTTCTTGCATCTTGATGACAAGCCCACACTTCCAGAGAACACTTAGAGTCTGCACGAGATAATTATTTCCAGTAGGCATAAGGAGGAGATCAATCAAACTGAAGTAATCTCTCAAGAACTTGAGTCTATCAAGGAGAGTTCTGGGTCCAACATCTCTCATGGTTTCCCTATCAGGCATTTGGCCAGGATGGAGGTTGTCAAAGGAGTACAAATTATGCTAGCATCCCAATATGATATTCCACTAGAAGCTGAGGATGAGAATGAACCAAATCAGCTTGTTGTCCCTATTGACCAAGTAAGTAAGGTCTTATTGCTTCTTATTGATCCTCTCAAAATGATGGTGCTTACAATCAGCTTGACCAAGTGAGTAAAATCCATATCAGTCAAATCCTTGTCAAGCAGGTGATTCTGCATATCTCCTATATTTATCTTTTAATAGCTTTCCAGGAACATGTGGATTATTGTAAGCTGAGAAGCATGGGAAGTTATTTTTCACAAACATTAAATGGTTTTGTTTGACCAGTGTTATGTACTGGTTAGTTTAGGTTAGGTATGTTTCCTGCTTTCTTTCCCTACTTTCTAGGTTAGTTTTCCCTATTTTCCAAGAAGTGCTCGAGCACAATTTTTGTTCCTCTAGTTCTAGGTCTTTCTTTGTCAAACATTTTGTGCTCAAATGTTGACTCCATGCCCAATGGATTGTTTATAGGCCACTGGTTTTCCATGTCTAGCAGGCTGACATCCAGTAGAAATCACCAAAATGTTACCCAAAATTCCCTATTCTATGCATTTTGGTCACAAGTTGAGCTAAAGCTTCATTTTACCCTGTTGAACACCATCAAAAATTTTTATGAGCTTCTACCTTGTCTTTTGGTCTTTGCAAATGTTTTAAACCCTCTGGCCTGCAAGTACATTTCAAAATCTAGCCATTCCTACAAAACCCTAAAAAACCCCTTTGGTTGATTCTAATTCTTCATTACCTTTTCGGGCCACTTAAATCTTTAAAATGCATGTGCTAAAATTTGACCACTTCATGTGTTAAGTCTCTAGGTTGTCGGGCGGGGTCCCTTTTAATATCTCCTTCAAAGCCTAAGTCTTCCCGGCAATTATTTCCTCCTGACCTTCCCTTTTAAACTTGTGGTTGTCGCATGTTTGTAAGGAATATTCTTTGCCCTTACGATCATGCGATAGGATGGCACTTGTCTCGGCAGGCCCGTTCTTCATCTTCAAAGGGTACCAGTTCTAAAAAGATCTACGACTGTCGTAACTTCACAAGGGTGGTGTCAGAGGTATGAGGTCTTGTGACAACTGTAGATTTGCTTTCCCTCCAGTGCTTCAAAGTCAAGTGGGTCCACTGCCACGTTGTCCTACATGGAGGCTTCCTATTGTTTGAGAGGTGGTGACTTATCCAATTTTCAGTGCGGGCCCGGTGAACTGTCTAACATTTAATCCAATGGCTGGCGCATGATCTCATGCATTGTGTCAGAGCCATGAGATTATGCACCGATCATCAATCTTTCTTTATTGTTGAGGCTCTGACAATGGGTCCTTTCTTGCTGATGTGCTCGCGTGTGATTGGTCCACATAGTGGTGACTGGTGTTGCAATGGGTCCATTTGTCAGAGTGTCCCGGTTAAAGAAAGATCTATGGCTGGCACATGATCAAAAGGAATATTCGAGGGCTATGAGATCATGCACCCGCCGTTAGATTGGAATCTCAACTACAGTGGGTTTGTTACTGAGGTGTTGTTGATGGAGCAGTTAGTGCGAATGAAAGGCTAACAAGTGGCAAACCTGGGGCCGAGGTTTAAAGAGTTCTTCGTGACTTAGAAAAAAGGAAAATCAAAGTGGGTCCAAGCTGATAAATATGCTAACATGCTAAAGTTTCATTGGTTGCAGTGTGCTAAAGTGGACGAAGACTTTTCAAAAGGAGGTTTGTGATTGTTTTAGGATAATCTGAGTTGTTCATTTTCTGAGAAGCGTTTCTCATCGATGGTTACATTTTAAAATTTTCCGCTAGCCGTTATATTTCAAAATTCAAATGTCTCTATGAGGGTTTTGCATTCTTTCAGCCATGCACAACGTCGGGTAGCTCAGGAATTGATTTCTCAGGATGGTGTTGGTTGTGAGGATGATGGAGATGACTGTTGGTTGGCATTATAGGGTCCTTTGTCACGACGGGAGGTGCTAGAGAGTTTGGTGCCATCATTGAAATGATACCACTCCCAGGGAAAATATGATCAGATTTGGAGCCTACATGGCTTAGTGGAGTTGCAGGTGGGTTGGTAAGTTGAGGTTGTTGTGTCTGCAGATCATTTCAGTTTAGAAGGATCAACACACAAAGAAAGATATGATTTGATCACCGGTGTTCTAAGAGATTTTCATAATAGGTGATCAGTACCCTAGGGTTTGCTATCATTGTTTAATTTTGTAACCCTAGTTAGGTTTTGACTCTTGCTTGCGTGCAATAGGGGATGCATATATTGTATTTTTAGAGCTTTTGAAGCTCAGAGTTCACATTTTGTAAAGGAGAGAGTCCACTTTTGAAAGAAAGTCATCCTTTCTCAGAAGGCTATCTGTGGTATCTTCTCTACCCTCTGGTCTTCTACTCTTTGTAATCTCCCATTGATTATTCAAACATTGCAGAGGTATTTTGTGACAATTCTTCATATCCCTATGCTTCCTTGTCTGAATCATCTCTTAATGAATTGAAGTCTATGCATGTTTTGAATGACAACTTAGGGTTCCTGATCCCTCTTACTTTCTGTAATTGTGTGTGTTATTGTGTTTGATCTGATTTAGATGTTTTTGTGGGTATACTTCATCCCCCTAATAGTCTTGTCTCAATCCTACACCAAGTTGCAGAAGTGAATGTCTGCTTGTAGGTCATAGCTTGTGTCTTATGTTCAGGCCCTCCTATGAAACACTTATGCAAGCCTATTCAGTAAGTTGTGACCTACTAGACATAAGCCTTTCATTGATTCTATCCCTCTATGCTACAATTCATACCCTAATTTTAGTGTATCACCTAGTAGGTAGTTTGCTTCCAGTCATTTCCCTTTCCAAGCATTCCTTCTATCCATTTCCCTCAAAAATTTACTTTCATGTCAAGAAGAAAATTAAGGTGATTATCCAAGAGGAACCAGCCTAGAAACTAGAGGTCTCATCTTAGTTAGCAAAGGTCCCACAACCTAGAGATGATTCCCATGTTATACTAGGTTATCAAGATTACGAGAGATTGAAACAAGGGTGCAAACTTAGTGTATAACAGGTAGCAATAAGGTATGGCCTCTACTAGTCTTGATTTAGGGGCTTCAAGTGAACCCATAAATTTATAGGATGATATTATTCAGGCATAGTTGGCTAAAGAGGTACAAGCATCTGGAAGAGGTAAAGGGTCTTCTCAAGATTTAGGTTTACAAAAAAAGGCTCTTGAAGATAGTTTCTTTTGATACTTCCTTGAAAGAAGGTCACAAAAAGGATGAAGAGAAGATTAAATTCTAATGAGAGAGTTTTTAGTGGCTTCTAGGTGTTTTAAGACCATTAAGGATCATTTCTCCAAATCTTCTCAATGATTATTATCTCATGAAATGTTAGGGGGATAAATAGAATTCCTAGACAAAAGTCTATTTGTGAGTTGGTGGTAGGTCACTCTTCATCTATGTTTTGTACTTAGGAGACTAAAATATCAATTTATTCTATGTTCCTTTGTACTTCCAATATTTGTGATGCAAGAGCATCTTGGGTTCATGCAATCTTGCGTCAACCAAAATATAGTTTTGTTCTTTCTATTCTTATTTTTTTCTGTCTAAGAGATCTTGGTGGTGGTTCATCATATGTTCAAGTTAGCATGTACAGTCACAACATCTTAACCTAGACCTATATTTTATCACTTTCCCATGATTATACTTCATTTGGATATATTTTTCTTGAGTTATGATTCATCTACTCTCGAGTAGCATGTTCGTTGCTTATTCGTAGCCATTAGTGGACTTTGATCTTATGGTGACAATCAATGGCTTACAATGATTGGTGGCACATTATTTTATGTTCTTAGATCATTTGTGGACCTAAATTGAGTATCACATGGCTTTACATGGTTTATGGATCTAGTGCTTATGATTTAGGACTTGTCCTATTTGTTGTAACACATTTTCCTATTCTTAAGGGCCGACTTGTGTGTTGCGATGACTATATATTATAACTTGATGTAAGTCTGTAAAGTAGTAAGTCATAGAGGATTGATCCTAGATTTGTAAGGGATGGTGAGATTAATTTAGCTATATTTTAAGGCTGTAATCGGGTAGGCCTTATAGCCTGAAATATATGAAGGAAAACTGACAATAGTTTGATCTTTGTTATTATATTGGATCTTTCATTTTCTCTCCATTTCCTTGTTATTTTATGATATGTTTACTCTCTCTGTGAGGTAGGATTGATCATCCTTAGTCTCTCCTACTTTGGACTACGTCAAGTGGTATCAGAGAAAAGGTTTTTGATTGCGGTGAGATCATGTCTCCTAAGTGTGTGATTCCAAAAATAGTTTTTCTTGGGGTGGTAGAGTGAGGACCAACTGACCCATGGTTGCAAAGGATTCATTTGGGATGGATATGAGACATGCTAGAGGTGGCAAAGGTGAAGACCCTAATGTTGTTGAAATGTTGAGATATATTGCCGTGAGATTGGAGGTAGGTGAAATGGCCCAAAGGAGAGGTTGACATATTGAAGAGGTAAGTGATGATGAACAGGAGAATGAAGAACATGCTAAAGGAGAAGAACAAGTAAAACCAAAATTGGATCAAGGAGAAGAAAGGTTTATTAGGGATCTTACTAGGGTTAATGCTAGACCAAATTTTAGCCCACTAGATTATGATTGTAGATTGGATGTAGATGATTTTCTGGATTGGATCTTAGCTATGGACAAGTACTTTGATTTTGAAGGCATTGATGAAGACAAGAAGGTAAAGTATGCTTGTACTAAGTTAAGAGGTCATGCTTCACTTTAGTGGGATCATATAAAAAATGATAGGAGTAGAGGTAAGGAGAAAATTAAATCTTGGGATAGGATGGTAAATAAGATGAAGGCTAAGTTCTTAATCTCTGATTATCAGGTCAGTTTGATCATAAAATTGCAAAATCTAAGGAAAAAGGACATGACTGCAAAATAATATACCAAAGAATTCTACAATTTGGATATCATATCTAGTTTTAAGGAGGATGAAGTAGAAAGAGTTGCAAGGTACCTGAATGGCCTAATCATGTCAATTCAATATGAGCTTAGTATGATTAGGATTGGGAATGTATAAGATGCATATCAATATTCTTTAAAGGATAAAGACTAGTTAACTAGGAGACAAGTACAATCACAAAGAGGTAGAGGTGGAAGATTTTTGACTGGAAGAGGTGGTAGATTTGTTGGAGATTTTGATGAAGGGAAGGAAGAGGAGAAGACTCCTAAAAGAATTTATTATAGAGGTGGCTATAGGAATGAGGGCTACCAGAGAGATGATAAAATGATATTTAAGGGAACTTGTTTTAAATGTGGTGGAGAAGGTTACCCAACCTTTGAATGAAATCAAAAAGGATCTGAAAGGAGGATATAAAGAATCCAGAGGTCAACTCTTATGGAAAAATAACCAGATCTTCTTAATCTATTAATAACAATCAGGTTGAAAAGGGAGAGACATTGATCATGAGGAGAACCCTGTACCATGATGAAAAGATAGAAGATACTTTTTAGATGAATAATTTGTTTAGAACTAGATGTCTTGTTAAGGGAAAGGTATGTAAGGTTATTGTTGATGGTGGTAGTTCTGATAATTTGGCATCTGAGGAAATGGTAGATAAGTTGTATTTACAAAGATTGAACCATCCAAAACCCTATGAGATTGCATGGATACGAGATAATCACGAGTTAATGAAAATAGGGAATTATCATGATGAATTATTGTGTGATATTATGCTTATGGATGTATGTCATGTTTTGTTGGGAAGGACTTGGCATTTTCATAGAAAAGAAATACATGATGGTAGGAGAAATGTTGAGGAACCTTTAAAAAAGGGAAATTTGTACTAGCTCTAGGATTTGCATGGTTGATGGTAGAAAGTTATTGGAAGGTATCATACATGATAATGTTTGTTTTTCGATTGTTCTTAAGGAAGCTACAGATGTAGATCTAAAAGATGATTACCTTGAAGATATTAAGGAAATTATTGGATGCATATGCTGATGTAATTTTAGATAATATACTCGATGGTTTTCCACCAGCTAGAAGCATTAGTCATTACATGGATTTAATTCTTGAAGCAATTTTTCCTAACAAAGAATCTCATTGGTTGACCTCGATAGAGAATGACAAGATGAATAGACAAGTGCAAGAGTTATTAAAGAAGGGATTAATCAAGGAAATCTTGAGTCCTTGTGCACTATGTGTTGTATTATCACCAAAGAAATATGGACAATGGAGAATGTGTATTGATTCTAGAGCAATAAACAAGATCACAGTCAAGTACCAATTTACTTTACCTATGATGGATTACATAATCAATTGCTTGAGTGGAGATAAGCATTTCACAAAGATTGACTTGAAGAGTGGTTATTATCATATCATAATAAGAGAAGGTGATGAATGGAAAACTATTTTTAAGACTAAAGAAGGTTTGTATGAATGGTTGGTAATTCCTTTTTGTTTGACTAATGCACCAAGTACTTTCATGAGGATGATGAATGAAGTGGTAAACAAATTATTGGTTAAGTTTGTTATATTTTGTTTGGATGACATTCTAATTTTCAGAAAGACAAAATAAAAACACATGTTGCATGTAACACAAGTATTATAGAGGTTAAAGAAGGAGAAGTTGCTGATAAATTTGAAGAAGTGTACTTTCATGAAGGAAGAGCTTGTGTACCTTGGGTTTGTGATTTGTGTTGATATCCATGAAATATGGATCATGAGAAGGCTAGGTAAATTATTGAATGACCTAAACTTGAGAGTGTTATTGAAGTGAGATCTTTTCATGGTTTGGCAAGTTTCTATTAGAAGTTCATTATGAATTTTAGTTATGTTTGCAATGCTATGACTGAGACCATGAGGGGAGATAAAAAGGAATTCAAATGGACACATGGAGCATAAAGAAGTTTTGATTTATTGAAGAAAAAGGTAATTGAATAACCTGTGTTAGAACTACTTGATTTCAATAAGATATTTCAAGTAGATTGTAATGCTAGTGGGAATGCAATCGAAGCAATACTTAGTTAAGAAGGTAGACCAATTTCTTACTTTAGTGAAAAGTTGAATTAAATGCAAAGAGGAAGTATTCTATTTATGATCAGGAATTTTATGCTATTGTTCAAGATTTGAAGAAGTTGAGACATTACTTATTGCCTAAGTAGTTTGTATTTTAGACTTATCATCAAGATTTATGGTCTTTACAGTATTTGTATAGTCAGGCTAAGTTGAATGAGAGAGATATGAGTTGGGTTAAATTATTACAGAGTTATTCATTTGTGTTGAAGCATAGGAGTGGTAAGTCTAATAAGGTTGTTGATGCTTTGAGTATAGGAAGGAATCTGATGACAAAAATGAAGGTGATAGTGCTTGGATTTGATGAATTGAAGACTTTGTATGAGGTTGATCCTCATTTTAGTGAACCTTAGAAAACTTGTAAGGAGTCTTTGGTTGCAAATAGGAGCTCTTTGATGGATTATTTCATGCAGGATGGATTTCTATTCAAAGGATTCTAGTTATGTATACCATGAGAATCTATGAGGGAGAGTTTGATTAAGGAGAAACATAATGGAGGACTATCTAGATATTTTAGAATTGACAAGACAGTGGCAATTATCAGTGAGTAATATTTTTAGCCCTAGATTCATAAAGATGTTAGTGTTGGAGATTTTTGAGCAAGCCAGTGTTGATTGTATGTTTGTAATTGATGAAAACATATGGTAAGCAATGTGCATTGTAGTTCTAAGTAGAGAGCCTTGAACATATGTTGTTTAGTTATGTTATCAGCATGATATCATAGACACAAAGGTTGATTCTAAGTACAAATAGTTTTGCAGTTGTTTGTATTAGTAGTGTTCCTGACAATGTTATAGGTAGAGTTTTGTATGTGATTCTCAGTATGGTAATGTTGGAGCCTTGCATGTTTATATTTGTGTTTTAGACATGTTTGTGAAGCTATGATCATGGACACAGAGTTATTTGTGTAGTACAAGTTGAGTTATGATGTTTCTATTTGCCAGTTATAGTTTTTGGAGTTTATCTAATGGAGCCAACAGTGTTTATATTGTTTTAGAAGTTGCACCTTTCATTTTGATATGCATGTTTGGTTATGAGTTAAGAATGTTTGGTTAAGAGCACATAATGTATTTTAGCTTGAGAATAAAGTTTTAGTTAATTTGGTGGAGCCGACAATGTGAAGCAACGTGTCTACTCATATTGAGTTATGCGGTCCTTTTTGTGTTGCATGCTTGGTTTAGCCATTGGAGATGTTGTTGGAGAGTTGTAGTGTTTCTCTAATATGATTTCAAGAAGGTTCTAACAGGCTGAATTAATTATATCTTTTGGAGAAGACTACTTATAGTCGGTCAGTTATGATCACTTAGTAGATAAGAAAAGAAAATGAAGTGAAGAAAAGAAGAGAGCATAAAGTGTGAAGTATTGGGCTAGTAAAGCTATATGTGCAGAAGCAGAGAGTGTATGCTATCCATTGGAATTGATCAAGATAGCAGGTCTAATTCATAGTTCACTAAGATCTAGATATAGTGTGTATTTATTGTGCAGAAGGGTGCAGCCTTCACCATTTGAGCAGTGTGCTCCTAGACAGTGTGACCTCACCTTTAACAAGGTTATTTATAAAAGACTCCTAACAGGGTCCGACCCTTGACTAGGTCACTGTACTTCACGCATTGTAAAGATCAACTCCTAAAAGGGTTTTAAGATCTTCTAACAAGGATCATTATACTCTAGTGTAGTTTATAGTGGGTGCTAATTCCCATCAGGGTTTTTACCTAATTGGGTTTCCCCGTAACCAAACTTATGGTGTTGTGTTAAGTGTTATCTTATTGTATATGTGATTAATGTTATTATGTACTTAATTGGATAAATAATTGAATCTTGTAGATAGCTGATTCACCCCCCCTCTTAGTTATCTCTTGGGACTATTCCTAACAGTTAGGAATTTCATTCAAAAGTGTATAATTTGTCAAGTAGCTAAAGGAAAAAGTCAAAATACTAGGTTGTATACACCATTACCTGTATCAGAGAAGCTTTGGGAGGAAATTAGCATAGATTTTGTGCTTGGTTTTCCAAAGACATAGAGAGGTAATGATTCAATGTTTGTGGTGGTTGATAGGTTTTTAAAAATGGCTCATTTTATTTCTTGTAAGAAGACATCATATGCAATGCATGTAGCTGATTTATTTTTTAAACAAACTATTAGATTGCATGGATTGCCTAAAAGCATAGTTTCAGATAGGGCTACCAAGTTTCTTGGTTATTTTTGGGGGAAACTTTGGAGGAAGTTGAATATTGAATTGGAGTTTAGTTCTACATTTCACCCATATACTAATGGATAGAATGAAGTTATGAATGGGATTTTGGGTAATATTCTAAGGTGCTTGGTTGGTGAGAAGGTAGGGAATTGGGATTTAGTTTTTGCACAAGTTGAGTTTTCCTATAATAGTTCAGTGAATAGGAGTACATGTAGAGCACCTTTTGAGACTTTTTATGGTTTACCTCCAAAGGGGTTAGAAGAATTGAGGGTTACCAGTGGTAAAGAAAAGAGAAGTGCTGAAGTAGAGGAACTTGCAGATCACATGAAGACTTTACATGAAGGAGTTAAGAAACATTTGGAAAGCGTGAATGAAAAAGATAAGGAGAGAGTTGATAGGAAGAGGAGATGTAAGGATTTTTAAGTTGGTGATGAAGTGA
Organism: Chamaecyparis obtusa; assembly: GCA_027943335.1. Taxonomy (NCBI): domain Eukaryota; kingdom Viridiplantae; phylum Streptophyta; class Pinopsida; order Cupressales; family Cupressaceae; genus Chamaecyparis; species Chamaecyparis obtusa. The sequence goes on from BSBK01002239.1 coordinate 1,161,289, forward strand.
TGGTTTTTCTAAGAAAGGGTAGATTTCCAGTTGGTAATTATAGTAAGTTGAAAAGGAAGAAGTTTGGACCTTGTAGAATCTTGATGAATTTTGATTTAGGGAATGCTTAGGAAGTGGAGTTATTAAAGAACATGGACATTTTTCCTATATTCAAAATAGCATATTTGTATGAGTATCATGAATCAGATAGTGGTGAAGAGGATGGATCAATGAGTAAAAAAATTATCCTAAGAAGCTATAGGATGAGGTTCAATAGATCGTGGATACTAGATTTGGTTGTAGCACTAGAGGAAAGAAGTATGTGGCTTATCTTGTGAAATCAATAGATGCAAGTTCTTAGAAGAGATACAGGGTTCCTTCAGAGGATGGGGAAGTTGACATAGAAGATATATAGAAGACCTTGTTTGGCCCTGCAACAAGGCTCCAAAGTAAGGATAAGGGTGTGACCCTTGTGGACAATGTGATTAGGAAAGTCAAGAACATTAAGGAGGATATCATTCAAAAGAATGATAATATATAGCTAAAATATTATAATCCTTTTGTTGGGGGTCCCTTTTTTTAGTTTTTTGTTGTTTTGTTGGGCTACTCTACCATGTGTTCTTTGTGGGATTTTTGACATTTGGTTTCCTTCTAGGTCCCAGGTGGTTTATATTTAAAAGATTATTTGTGCTACTTTGTTCTTAATTTTGGGTTTCTAGTCCTTGTAAAACTAGTTTTCCCCTTTAATCAAAATGTATGAGTACTTGTCAAATATAATTATGTAATATAATTTGCATAAAATAAAAGTTAAGAAATACATCCAAATGAGTCATCACTTTTGATACAAAAGGATGAGAACAAAATTAATAGAGGAGTTATTTTAATCATTTCCATGCATGTGACAAAAGATAATTTACAATTAAAATTATTAATGAATCATTATTATAGCTTAACTAAATGTGAGTCAATAATTCAAAAAAGTACTTTTTAGATATTTTTCTTAAATTAATTATTTTAAACATAAAAGATAAATTTTAATGATTGAAATTTAAGAGGGAAAAACAAATTAAAATTTAAAATATACATCATGAAAGTTATATAAAATTCATACTTTAATAATATGGACTTATATGAGATGAATGATGAACTACAACTGATTTAGAACTTGATTGAAGGATCTGTGATTTGAGATCACCGAGCAGATTGATTAGATATGTAATATGATTGAATCAGTATTATGTTGTCATTAATGTCAACTAGTTTAACAACACTTATCTTGTAAGTTACTATACTGATACATCTGTATAGGAGTGAAAGAGATGAAGAAAAAAAAATCTACATGAGGAAGATGGATATGACAGATGAGGATATGGAATACATTGAGTAACTTGTTGATGAGTCTATGACTTCATGTTATTGACTTGATTACGTTTCATTCATCTATGATGAGGAAAAGAGTTGAAAGACACAAAGCAGTGCTATTGGTTGAAGCATTTCAGTATACACCAACGAAGTGTAGTGTATATCGAGCACAGTACAAACTGAGCATGTGTTCACTGGCGCATTTATTTTTTAACTAAGAAGAATAGAATGAAATAAATGATTAGTTTATCCGATAAGATTGATGAGCTGGAAAGTGTATGAATTCGAGGTAACAGATAAATTTTGTTACACAGATCAACAGCTGACAAAATTTAGGAAAGATCTAAAGGATGAGAGTCAAATGTTTTATTGACACAAGTGTCGAGGTATGTTTAAGAGGAAAAATCAATGAAGATGATTAAGCAGAAAAATTTGATGGAGCTGAAGAAAATGGTTTACATGTCTATATAAGAGACTGGAGATTTCATAATAAGCGTGATGCCGAAAGAGAAGGAAACTGCAAAATCATCATGTGAACAAGTTTTCATGCATTCTGATCATACTGGTTAAGGAGAACCCTACTACAAAGCATTACCGAGTGACAGAGATTGATTACCGACGGATAATAAGTTGATATATTATTGAATCAGAAATGTTACATTGATCAGAAAGATTTGTATGTGCTGAACATGTATCTGTAATTTGCAATGGAAGTTGTATTAAGTCAGATCACCTACTATTCCATATTTAACCAATGTACACAGTAAAATCTCTTAACCGAGTGGACTAAGAAAGTCTTATTATGTATCATTCATAGAATGAACATTGTTATCCTATCAACCCCAGAGTGACTGTTGGTTGGACGATAACGGTTGGTCTTAAATCCTCTAACAAGGTCACACGTAATAGTGTGTTTGTAAGCTTTAATAGGGTTGGGTCTTCACCAACCTCACTTCAGAAGAGTGAACATTTTTGGGTTGCCGGTTCCAGGTGGTTTTTCCCTTCACAGGGTTTTTACATTAAATCTCTTGTGTTATGTGTTGATTGTGATGTTTGTTTTGATGTCATATTTACATGTTGCATATTTGATTTGATCAGTAACTACTATAAGTTTTAGACTGATAATCAGTAAATTCACAGACAGTAAAAGTATTTTAAGTTACCAAGCAACAGCAATTGAAGTATTTGTTTTTGAATTATACATTTTGAATTGGGACAGTGATTAACTAATTCACCCCCTCTCAGTTATTCTAAAAATTGGTATCATAGCATTGGTTTCTTTGAATAGAGTTTTAAGGACTTCAGTAAAAATATCTTAAAATGTATAAGAGGGAAGTGCCAAAGCTAAACAAAGAGAACTTCGTAGTATGGCAGAGCCAGATGAAGTTTCACATATCTAGGATTGGGAATGCTGCACTAGAATTGATGGAGAATGGCTATATAGAACTGACACTAGGTCCCCTGACACTTGATCAACTGAAAGATAGGCATGAAAACAATGTTACTATGATGGAAATTGCTGTTACCTGCACTGATGCCGAATTCGAAGATATTAAAAGTTGCACTACTGCAAAAGCTATGTGGGATAAACTTTCTCAAGTTTACAGTGGAAATGCGAATGTTAAAAGGGATAAAGCAGAGAGCCTGAGGGGAAGATTCAATGATATGAAGATGAAAGAAGGTGAGAATATTGTGCAATATAAAAATAAGCTGAAAGAGGTAGTACATTCTATTAGAGCATCTGATGGAGTGATTAGTGAAGAAATAGTTGTTAGCAAAATACTCAGAACATTATTGCTGGTTTACGCAATCAGAATATCTGCTATCCATGAGACAAGGTCTGCATCTGGTAATGTACTTACACTTAACAATCTGATTGGTTAAACTTACAACCTTTGAGTTAAATAACTTTGATAACAGTGTTGTACTATCTATGGAATCCACTTTCATGTCTTCTATGAAGATTAATAAGTCTAGCAAGAATAATAAAAATGATAGTGATAGTAATACCGATGATGAGCTTGATGAACTTGAAGCTCTTATGGCCAGAGGATTACCCAAAGGAAAAGGAAGGTATAGAGGTAAGCTACCTTTGGCATGCTTTAATTGTAAAGAGGTTGGGCACATCACTGCTAGATGTCCTCATAAGAAAGATGATGATAGAACCAAAGATTGATCCAAAGGAAGCTATGGGAGAAGATTCAATAGAGGCTACTGACACAACAGAGATAACTGAGACAACAATGACAAAGGGAAAAAGGTATGTTTCATAGCTGAAGATAATGAATCTAAATCTAATTCTGATGATGATGTAGAAGTTGTATTTGTTGCTATGAAAGATGACTTGGAGGAAGAAGAAGAAAAACATGAAGAAACAACATTGATCTCTAAAGTTAATAAAAGTAATACATGGATCATAGATAGTGGCTGTACACATCACATGACTGGTGATGAGGAGAAGTTTGATCAACTTGAAGAATATAATGGAGGATCAGTTAAGATGGGTAATGCCACACCCTATATGGTAAGAGGTAAGGGAACCTTGATGATAAATGATATGATAAAATGTGATAATGCTTATTGGGTAGATGGATTGAACTATAACTTGTTAAGTGTGGCACAACTGAATAATTCAGGTCACCGAGTTACTTTTGAGAGCAAAAAAGGGAAAATCTTTGATGATGGAGGAAGACTAGTTGGAATTGGAGCACAATCAAGAGGTAATCTATTTTATCTTGATACTGATGAGTCTTCTTGCTTGATGATGAAAATGAAGATGCTTGGTTGTGGCATAAAAGGTTATGCCATGTGAACTTTGATAACATGATTAAGATCAGTAAAAGGAAAAGAGTTAGAGGGCTACCTAACTTGTCAAAACTAGATCATGTTATGTGTCATGAATGTCAAAAAGGGAAAAATACTAAATCTAGTTTCAAAAGTAAGGATTACTCAACATACTTGAGTTGGTTCATACCGACCTATGTGGTCCAATGAGAACTCAGAGTTATTATGGTGATAAATACTTTATTATTTTTGTTGATGACTATACTAGATTGATGATTGTTATGTTCTTAAAAGAAAAATCTGAAGCATTTAAGATGTTTAACTGGTATAAGGCTAAGGTAGAAAAAAAGACTGGTAAGGAACTGAAATGCCTAAGATCTGACAGAGGAGGTGAATTTATCTCTGATGAATTTACTAATTTCTGTAATGAGCATGGTATTAAAAGACAGGTCTCTGCACTGAGGACACCTTAGCAAAATGGCATTGTTGAAAGAAGGAATAGGTCAATAGTTGACTGTGCTAGGACATTGATGCTGCAAAAGAATGTTGCTCAGACATATTGGAGGGAAGCTATTAGTACAATAGTTTATGTTCTTAACCGAGTTCAATTAAAGAAGGACACCAACAAGACACCCTATGAGTTCAATTAAAGCATATAAGTGTTTGAATAAAACTACTAATAAAATGATTGAAAGCACTAACATCTGAGTTGATGAGTTTGATGAAAAGAACATAGAGGAAAGTACAAAGGAACCGAAAGACTATGGTAGATTCACTTACATTGAACAACCAGAGTATTTATCGAAGCTGCAGCATATGATAACTGGTCAGGAGGAAAACAATACCGAACAATAGGAAAGAGAAACCAACGAGCATGATGGCCCTATCGAGCAAGAAAATGAACCTGCATAGGATGAATAGAAAAGAAGAGATAGGATACTGGTGAGTTTTTTCAGAAGACACCATCCTAAATCATAAATCATTAGAGCCAAGAAAGCTGGCATGCAAACAAGGAGCAAAGCAAGACAAGGTACATGTCTAGTTTGTGATTATGAACTGAAAAATGTAAGAGTTGCATTAGAGAATGATGAATGGGTTAATGCAATGAAGGAAGAAATTGAAAAAATAGAGAAAAATAAAACTTAGACCTTAGTACCTTGACCTAACGATAAGAATGTTATCGATACTAAGTGGATATTTAGGAACAAGCAGAATGAGAATGGAGAAGTGACAAGAAATAAAGCTAGATTGGTATGCAAAGGATATGCACAAGAGAAAGGCATAGACTATGGTGAAACCTTTTCACTTGTTGCTAGATTGGAAGGATTTAGTATGCTACTTGCATATGCTGCACACAAGAAATTCAAAGTATATCAAATGGATGTCAAGTCAGTGTTTCTGAATGGAGTACTTTAAGAAGTCTACATAGAAAAACCTGAAGGGTTTGTTGATCCAGAAAAGAAAGATATGGTATGTAGATTACATAAAACTTTATATGGTTTGAAGCAAGCACTGAGAGCTTGGTATGAGAGGATGCATACTTATTTGTTAAGTATAGGATTTGTAAGAACAAGTGAGAACACCAATCTATATATGAAAGGAGATACAGATGATACAATTCTTATTGCTGAGATATTTGTGGATGATATCATATTTGGAGGTTAAGATCAAATATGTAAAGCCTTTGCTAATGATATGAGGAATGAATTTGAGATGTCTATGTTTGGAGAGATTAAGTTCTTTCTTGGACTACAAGTGATTCAGTAGAGTGATGGGATATTCATCACACAATCCAAATACATAAAAGAAGTATTGAAAACATTTAGCATGGAAGATGCTAAACCTATGGGAACACTGATGGCTACTAGATGTAAATTGACTAAGGAAGATGAAACTACAGAGGTGAACTATACATTGTACCGATCAATGATTGGTAAGCTAATGTAAGTAGTTTATAGTAGACTAGACATAGCACATGCTGTGGGAATAGTTGCTAGATTTTCTACTAATCCTAGAGAATCACACATGATTGCTACTAAAAGAATCTTAAGATACCTGAAGAAAATAAAGGACTATGGATTATGGTATCCTAAGGAAGGAAATTTTGAACTCAGAGTCTATACCGATGTTGATTGGGTTGGAAATGTGGATGATAGAAAAAGCACCATCGGAGGAGCATTATTCTTTGGTGAAAGACTTGTTACCTGGACAAGTAAGAAGCAAGCTTGCATTTCTCAGTCTATAGCCGAAGCAGAGTATGTTGCTACTACTACAAACTATTCAAACATTGCATATATTAAACAAGTTCTTGAAGGTGAGAATGAGATAATCACTAAGCCGGTGATTATATACTATGATAACACCAGTGCAATAAACATTTCAAAGAATCTAGTGATGCACTCCAAAAAAAAGCATATATCAATAAAGTATCACTACTTGAGAGAACAAGTACAGGAGAAGCAAGTTAAGCTAAAGTTTGTTACATCAAAACAACAACTTGCAAATATATTTACAAAAGCTCTACCAAAGGACACATTTGAGTACTTGAGGACTAGAATTGGGGTCTGTCCCCTATCTACCGGTCACTAAGGTGATTCAGATGTTGCATTAGCCTAATCTTATCAGAAGATCATACATGTTGATGGAACACAGTTCACACTTTGAATCATGTCTAAAGTTGTGAAAGGTACTAGAACAGATTGGCATATCAGTATACAGAGATATAGAGTATGCATTGGACAACAGAGAGTTACTTGGCTACTGAAGAGCTATTTATTTATTTTTTTCTTTGGCATTGTTGTCAAAGGGAAAGATAAACAATATGAAACAATATGCACTGATGAGAACTATCCAAGGGAGAGACAAATTGAAGAAAGGGAGAGGACTGTAAATCAATTACTAAGAACAAAAGTAGGAACAGGAGAGCTGAAAAGAGCATATCTAAAAATACCATTATCTCAATGTTGTTGAGTAACGTAGTGATTAAACATATTAAGCTAGGGAGAGCTTGTACAACATTTATTCACAGAGTTGTAGAATACATGTTTGGTATGTGTATGGTATATTTCATATTACTTGAGTTGCCATCAATGCCAAAGGGAGAGATTGATGAACTAAAACTGATTGAAGGATCTTTGATTTGAGCTCACCGAGAAGATTGATTAGATATGTAATATGATTGAATCAATATTATGTTGTCATTGATGTCAACTAGTTTGACAACACTTATCTTGTAAGTTACTATACCGATACATCTGTAGAGAAGGAGTGAAAGAGATGAAGAATAGAAATATCTACATGAGGAAGATGGATATGACATATAAGGATATAAAATACATTAAGTAACTTGTTGATGAGTCTATGACTTCATGTTATTGACTTGATTATGTTTCATTCATCTATGATGAGAAAAAGAGTTGAAAGACATAAAGAAATGTTGTTGGTTGATGAAGCATTTCAGTATACACCAGCAGAGTGTAGTGTATACCGAGCATAGTACAAACTAAGCATGTGTTCATTGATGTATTTCTTTGTTAACTGAGAAGAACAAAATGAACAAAATGATTAGTTTAGCTGATAAGATTGATGAGCTGGAAAGTGTATGAATTCAAGGTAACAGATAAAGTTTGTTACACAGATCGATGGCTGAAAAAATTCAGGAAAAATCTAAAGGATGAGAATCAAATGTGTTATTGACACAAGTGTCAAGGTATGTTTAAGAGGGAAAATCAACGAAGATGATTAAGCAGTAAAATCTGATGGAGCTCAAGAAAATGGTTTACATGTCTATATAAGAGACTGTAGATTTCATAATGAGCATGATGCCAGGAGAGAAGGAAACTACAGAATCATCACGTGAACAAGTTTTCATGCATTCTAATCATACTGGTTAAGGAGAACCCTACTGCAGAGCATTACCGAGTGAAAGAGAGTGATTACCGACGAACAGTAAGTTGATATATTATTGAATTAGAAATGTTACATTGATCAGAAACATTTGTATGATCTGAACATTGATCCATAATTTGTAATTAAAGTTGTATTAAGTTAGATCACCTACTGTTACATATTTAACCATTGTACACAGTCAAATCTCTTAACCGAGTGGACTAAGAAAGTCTTATTATGTATCATTTATAGAATGAACATTGTTATCTTGTCAACCCTAGAGTGACTGCTGGTTGGACGATAACAGTTGGTCTTAAATCCTCTAGCAAGGTCACACCTAATAGTGTGTTTGTAACCTTTAATAGGGTTGGGTCTTCACCGACCTCACTTCAGAAGAGTGAACATTTTTGGGTTGTCGGTCCCAGGTGGTTTTTCCCTTCATAGGGTTTCCACGTTAAATCTCTTGTGTTATGTGTTGATTGTGATGTTTGTTTTGATGTCATATTTACATGTTGCATATTTGATTTGATCGGTAACTGCTATAAGTTTTAGACTGATAATCAGTAAATGCACAGACAGTAAAAGTATTTTAAGTTACCAAGCAGTAGAAATTGAAGTATTTGTTTTTGAATTATACATTTTGAATTGGGATAGTGATTAACTGATTCAACCCCCCTCTCAGTTATTCTAACAATGAATTTCTTAACCTATAATAATATTGTACATGTTTAAAAAAATAATATATAATTAGATTTGATTTTTAAAAATCTATATCAGATTTGTGAGGTAGTTTAGATTCACACTTCTTGAGTTGAATCTAAAGTAAAATAAATTGACCAAATGTGAAAGACAACATTCATCGAATCCCAAATATTCATCTTATCTTTATGAACAATTCTAAATTATTAACAAATCATATTTTTTCATCCATGTATTTTTTCAACTATATATGGATATGGATATGTATATGTATATGTATATGTATATATATATATATATATATATATATATATATATATATATATATATATATATATATATATATATATATATATATATATATATATATATATATATATATATATATATATATATATATATATATATATATATATATATATATATATATATATATATATAATTATATAATTTGAAAACATATATTTTATTTCCAAGATCTTATCTAACTATTTTTGAATATTTATGTTATATATTTACATGTATATACTATTAATCATTATTTAAAAAATATTTTAAATATTCTATGCTCCTCTAGAGATTAAAATGCACAATAAATACACTATTTTCTATACCATTAATGAATAAGTACTTGTCAAATATAAAGATCTAATATAATTTTTTGCACTATAGCACACACAATATTATCATTTGGAAATAAAATTTAAAGATAAATCTAATGAGTCATCACTTATCATAGAAAAAGATGAGAATACAATTATTATGGAGTTATTTTAATCATTTTTATGTATGTTGAAAAAATTTAATTGTGAAATAAAAGGTAAATGATAAATCTAATTGAGTCATCACTTTTGTCACAAAAGGATGAGAACAAAATTAATATAGAAGAGTTATTTCAATCATTTCCATGTATGTTGGAAAAAGTTATTATATAATTAGAATCATAAATGAATCATTATAATAGCATAATTGGACACAAGTCAAGAATTCAAAAAAATTCTTTTTAGCTAATTTTTCTTAAGATAATTTATTTTGAAAAGAAAAGACAAACTTTAATGAGTGACTTTTAGAAATGACATGAATTAAAATTTGAATACAAATTATACAAAAATCATACATTAATAATTTAGAATTGTAAAAATGAGTCTTTAATTCTCATGTACATTTTAAAAAGTTAGTAAATAATCACAATCATTGATGATCATTATAATAGAATGACGAGACATGAATAAAGAATTCAAAAAATTAATTTTTAGATAACATTTCCTCATATAATTTATTTAAAAAATAAAAGACAAATTGCTATGATTGACATTTAGAAGGGACAAACAAATTAAAATTCAAAAAATGAAAATTATATAAAATTCATACATTAATAATTTAGAAGTGTATGGGAGAACTTTTTAACATATAAAAATACAGTGCATAGTCTTTAATTTTTACTTGTGAATTTTTTCTCTTAATTTTTTTATCTCGAAGAGAATAAAATAAGGGAAAAGAGTTGAATAATAATATTAAAAATTCATTGATAAATATACATATAATAGTAACTTTAATTTTATGAATAGGTCATTTCTATTATGCTAGCACTTGCACCGAAAGAAGGTGCAAGGGGTACGTCGATAGGCCGTAGAGGTGAAAGCACTATTCCAAAAAAATTGTCATTGGAGAAGGAAGTGTTGTATTTAGGAACATTCACCTTGGATGATTTGAAGTTAAAGTTTAGGCAAGCTATAAACTTTGAAGGTATTACCCAAAAAAGATGTAACATTCAAATAAATGTGAAAACAGTAGAAAATGTACTGTTTGTAGAAAGAAGCACAATATGTATCAAATAGAAACACATCAGGAAACCAAGGTTGTTTTTTGAACAACAATGGTTGTAAAAAAATACGTAATTTGCACAAAGAACATAGATTTGTTTGCATGTCATTGGGTTGAAATAACTATATCTTGCATATATTGTTTTTTTTTACATATTCCAACAATAGATAGAAGAAAGACGAAATGTAGTAAAGCTTTAGAGGGAATTAATTTTTCCTTACATAGTAAAGACTAAAATTCTAGAACAATAAAGCAACATAAAGACACTTTAGTGTATAAATCCAAGAAGGTGGCAAACCTTAATATTCAATTCAATCTACAACTACATCAACGACAACTTCCATGGATGCAACTTGGTACTTGAAGGAGAGGATATATATTCAAAAACAAAGCATATACTTTGACATTTTATGTCAGACTTTAAAAACTATACAACTTAGAACACTACACTACTTATTTATCTACAAGTTTTTGTAAAAGCATATTTGATTTTGTGCATTTTAGAAGGAAGTGTATTAAAGTGCCAATGTAGAAAGATGTTCAATTGTAGAATGAAGTATTGTACAGAGCAACATTCACTTTTGATGAATTCAAATTAAAGTATTGCAAGACTATATTTGTATGATGGATTTCCCAAAAGAACGTAGCATTGAAATGATTTGTAGGCCCAAATTAATGGTGTTTCTTTATTTTTCATTTACTCTTCAGCATCAGTCGGGAGGGACCTATAGAAGAGGAAAAATTATAAATGGTCAGCAATTGAAATCTGGTTCAAATGAAAGAAGGCAAAAGCATGAATCGTAGAACAACAAAAGAGGGTGCGCAAGTAACATCACATACCTGGGCGTCAAGCAAGAGCAAGTGTAGGCGAGCCTCTTCTTTTTTTCTAATAATGTTATATAGATTCTTTTTCATTTTGCAGTAGCGATCAAAAGAGAAGGCATGTTCAATGCGGAGGCCCTGCAAGGTTTTGACTCTAGAGGTTGCTGTAAAGGTGAGGCCTTGTCTCTCAGTTTTACCTATATCAATTATGGTTTTATCTAGGGTAAGCCCCTATGATTTGTGTATAGTGATAGCCCAGGCAGTAGTGAGTGGTAGTTGGGTGCGCTTGCCTCAGGTTATTGGCTATAATGGAACCAGATTTGGATGTTGTTCATCCCAGGGTGGACCATGGTAGTTATCAAATTCAATTGTAACATATGCTAGTAATTGTGGGGGCTTAGAGCCAAAGGGATATACAATATCTTTGACCTCTCCAAGAGATCCATTGACAAGGCCAGCTTCTATCCATAGATTTGTGGTAAGCATTACACGTTGAGATCTACATAATAAGACTTCTTGTGAAAGCTGGTCATCGTTGTCAAGTTCTGTAGATTGACGTTGTGTATTGAGTGCAACACATAGTGCAATAGGTACATGTAGTTTTTTTAGCCTTTTTCTAATGTGGAGTGCTACTAGTTCATTTGTTGCAAACAAATGTATTGTTTGGTCAAACTCTTTTCACTCATTTATAGTTAGATGCTTGTTTATGCGTGTCATTAATAGCTACCAATCTTGTTCTGTTGGTTCTGCATTATGTATATTTTGTAATGCTTGACGAAATTTTATTTGAATTGGATCATCACCCTCCTGTCTAAAGATCATACGAAGTGTTATGACAGTACTAAATTGGTGCCATAGATTTCTTGCAAGTGTATGTGATGCATAGATAGGTTTATCCATAATAGGTGGTAGTTGGGAAAGGTCTCCTATTAGAATTATAGAAATGCCACCAAAGGGTAGGTGTTGATGTTGTGGTATTGCTTCATGTAACCTACTATCAATTTTCAATAATAGTTTTGGGCCTATGAAGCTCATCTCATCGATGAGAATGTATTGTATAGTTTTCATGTCTTCCTGAAAAGTTGTCAATGCTTGTCCTTGTAGTGGTTTCATCTCTCTAATTAGAATCTTGAGGGCCACATGTATGGTTGATGCTTGTATATTAAAAGCTGCGATTCTTGTTGGAGCAAGAACAAGGAGTTGATTTACTCTTTCTGGTGTGCAGCTTTGAAATGATTTTCTTATGCAATTAATTAGATATGATTTTCTAGTTCTTGTTGTTCCTTGTATGACCATGTACAAAGCTTTTGTTCCAAAATTAGATATGGAGTGGTCCTTAATGAGAGAAAGGGCTATTTGTTGTTGAGGTGATAGACTATAGTTTTGGCTATAAAGATTAGTGTTGGGATGAATATGCTGTTGAGATAGCTTGTTCCTATGTACAAATTGAATTGCAATTTCATGCAAGTGCGAAGGAACATTATTTTCTTCCCATCTGTTATTGGTGTCAAAATCACATTTTTTGAGAAGGTCAAGTTCATTTAAGTTGACACTATTACAAAGACCCAATTGGGACAAAACCTCCCACTCATTCATCAGTACAATGTCAGGCATTTCAATCTCACCATCAGAACCATTTCCATCTTCGAAGATACCTTCAATTTGTTCTGTACGATCAACATGCCACACATGATAGTTTTGAGTATTAAAGTGCTTCCAATTAGTAATGATTTCTTCTTTGGTTACACCAATATCTCGGGCAATTGATCGGAAAGGTTTGTAAAGAAGCAGCTCACTCCAATAGAATGTCTCAATTTGTTTAGAGTCTTCTTCTGTAATAGAAAAAAACTTGGTAAAGACTTGGACTATTGCTTTGTCTTTTCCACAATGCCATTTGCATCCTTTGCAAGTGGCAGCATATGTATAAGATCTTGCTAATTCAATTAATGTAACCAATTCTAAGTGAGGTGGACGTTGCAAGTAGGCTTGTATGTAGCTAGGTAGAATCTCATTGCCATTGCTCGTGTGCTTTAGTCGGTGCAAAATCTTATTACCAACATTTAGTGATATAAATTGTCGGTTGCAAATAAAGAGAGGCAATTTTTGTAGCATATGACAAGTTTCTTGTGCACTAATGTCTCTCTCAGCCACAAGTTGGGCCATGAAATTTTGGTATGCTTTTATGGCATGATCTTGTAGGCTTGCATCAGAGCAGATTCTTTCCAACATCTCAATGCAACTCTCAGATTTTTTTTCAGCTTTAGATGCATACTTGACAATTTATTTGAGAACAAGTTGTTGTGAGGTGATAGGTTGGCAATCTATATTTGCTCTCCATATGGAGAGCATATGTGGGTTATGGATGTTCAACCTATCATCATTTCTAATTGGTTCAAAGGATTTGTGTCTGGAGTCATCACAAACCAATTTTGATTCTTCGCATGTTTTCCAAGGAGCTTTATACCTACATTCCATATGCATACCCTTTCTACGCAGACAAGTTCTCTCAGTACACTTCGTGTGTCTTTGTACATGATTAACAAGCTCTTCATAATCAATGTAAGGATTCTTACCAAATATTTTAGATGTGTTTAGTAGGCATGGATCATTTGTTGGAGCTCTATGTATCATGTTTCCTATTTCAGAGCTAGAGCGAGGGTTCCAAGCAATGAAAAATTTGTCAAAGAATGATTTTGCTCTATTTACTTCATCAAGGTTTTCCCAATTTAGTGTATCCATGTTGGGTGCATTTTTTAGCCAAATAAATCCATGGATATGTGTAGAACCTTGACTCTGCCATTCATATCGGTACCAATAGTTAACTGCACTCAAGAGTTTATCAATGACTTCTTCACGAAAGATTGTAAATCGCTGATGTAGATATAGTGTTGTTGTGTGTGGATTTCTAATAACATTATCTATGCATTGTTTGTTGGAGAGAAATGAAGGTACATCACCCGACAAAAGCACACACTGTAGATCAGACCACTTGGTGTCAGTTGCACTTAATGTAAAGAACAATGTTGGAGAAACTATTTGGGTTATCATATTAGTCAACTCGGTGCGATGCTTGTTCCAATATGAGCGTGTCCCTCGTAAGGTTGAGCCAAAATGCATCAGTTCTTCTGCCAATTGAGTATCTGGTAGATTGGTTAAGTGGCTACGAAGGTCTTCAATACTAGTTGGTACATTATCTTCAAATTTTTGCTTAATGAACACCGCAGCAAGAGATTGGCTACGATGACGCATCATAAGGTTTAGAAGGAAGTATCTAAAGCGTGGGTGTTGGCCAAATCTATTATCATGATATCACATTAGATGTAAATCATATTCATGGAGTTGCACATCTCTTGCTCGAGGTTGCATGGGTAGTGCATTTCCATTTGGGAAAAGAGTAGGAAATGCCATGTCAAATAAGCCCTTAGTAGTGTACTCATTAATGGGGGTTGAGCTAATGTGTGGCCAGTCAATAATGGTTTCAGGGCCATTTGGGAGTTGCAAATTTTCTTTAATAATTTCTAGCTCCCGATGGCTATTTGGAAGTCTTGCCATAAACGAGGTTGAATACTCTATTTCACTTTCTACGGTGTCATGTTCAACCCCCCCAAGTTCTAGGTTTTCACATTCTCTTTGAATTGTATGAAACATTCCAGAAACATCGGTAATGGTAGCAGAGAGCAATGATAATGTAGAGTCATCGATTTCAACATCCTTGTAGTATGGGTCATATTTGATCTTGTACGCTAGTGCATTATGAACATGACTTCTGCTAACATAGCAATCATAATCTTTTCCATGTGTATTAAGTCTATGAATTATTAATACATCCAATTCTTGGATTGTACGCGGCAATGCATTTGCAATATTTTTAATATCTTGGGGGAAGCTAATTGTGTGACCACCATATTTGTACTATCCACCATGAGCATGAGTAACTTGCAAAATTGGATTAACACGTGCAATGAGCATCTCTTCCACCTGTGTGAGAACCCTCAAAACAACTGGTTGCTCAAGCGGGTCCATATTGTTGGCTGCACTAAAGTGATGCATTGCTTTCTCAGCAAAACATCTCCTACAAGTGAGGCCACAAGGTGATGAACATACATGCATACCAGGATAGCGTTCCTTACATATCTTACATGTGTGCAATTGTGAAAGTGCATCTAGTCTGGCTCTAAATTTTTTAGCTATCTCAAAAAATTTGGAGGACATGGTACTGTTTGAGTCAACAAGGGAAAGTGGATTGCAAGGCCTATGTGTCGGAAGAGGCATTACAGTGGGAGCACAAGGTTGTGGATATTGAGAGCTTGTAGAAGCTTGCAAGTGGGGGGGAAGTGGGGCAGGTACTTGCTCATCCAAGTTGTGAGCATGTTTGATGGTGCGACGTGCACATATTTCTTCTCTATGATGAGCATAGTAAAGGCAGCTTCTCTTATGAGACTGTAGATCAGGAGGCTTACTATGGATCAACTATCTTTTGGAAGCTTGTACATTTGAATCCATTGGCTGGAATGAAAAAAAAGGAAAAATTCTTATTGTCTTTATCTTTCTAAATAGAAACTTTTATACAAGACTCAGAGTAAAATGCTCGCAACAAATTAAGACGTAGTTTTGTTAGCATTTCTTAAAGAGTAATAGAGAACACGTCCCTATAAACTGTTTCCAAGCAGAGGATTTAACAATTTGAAAGTTGCCGGTGTGAAGTAGAGATAGTAGTTGTGAAGAATAGAGGAAATTATTCATGATGACATAAAATCCAAATAAAATGAAGAAAAAAGCAAGGTAAACTAAATCTTTGTAGAACACAATGTAGAGCATGAGTGTTGCACATAGTAGATGCCACAACACAACACCAATTACAAACATAATATATAGTCATCAAAAGAAACAAGTTTTGAAGGGGTCTTGGAACCCTATACAAAAGAAGTGTTTAGAACAGTACTAGTTGATACTAAGAAGAGAAGTAGGAATAGTTACAACATAGTTCTCCAAAATGAGTATTTTTTGTTTTCTTCCATGCACAAATGGAAATGGCATAGGGATCTCTTGTAAGAATAAGTTGATTCCAGATGTGAAATCAACCCTATCAACTTCAACAATAATTACAAACATAATATATAGTCAATGAAAGAAACAAGTTTTGAAGGGGTCTTGGAACCCTGTACAAAAGAAGTGTTTAGAACAGTACTAATCGATAGTAAGAAGAGAAGTAGGAATAGTTACAACATAGTTCTCGAAAATGAGTATTTTTTGGTTTTTTTCATGCGCTAATGGAACATGGCATAGGAATCTCTTGTAACAAAAAGTTGATTTCAGATGTGAAATCAACCCTATCAACTTCAACAATGGTTGTTTTCAACCTAGTTTGATTGTTATATGTTTCCATAGTGTTTGACAGGGTGAAGAGAAACTGATTATATTGGAGATGTCTGATAACATTCTCAGAGCTTACATCTTCTACTTGATTGAATTGTAGCATATAAAGGTCTTTTGTAGGCATACCAACCAGTCTAGTTGTAGCTTCATCAAAAGTAGTCGCCCATATAGCACCTGTGGGGTCTTCAAGATTGGCTTGAAGAACATATCTATAATCACAATCTGGAAAAGTAGCTACACACTTTGAACAAAACCATTTTCCTTCATTGTTTTGTTCAACTCTTTTTTTACACTATTTTCCCTCAATCTTCATCAGGCAAGTTGGATAACAAATTTTTTGTGTCTTGACAAAAACCAAGGTTGCTCTAATACTGCATTGCAGGGGCTTTGTCAAAGTTGAAGGGTATTGTGCAATATTGGAGATTGTGTTTCTTGTTAAAAGTGTAGGTGCATCTAGGAGCTCTATGGCTAGTGTGAGAAGATCAGTTCCATTCTGTGCAAACCAAGATTGTAATTGTTTTGTTTCTTCGATGGCAGGGTTGATAAATAATTGGGAAGTGCTTAGTGTACTTACAACCCTACCATTATATTCTACAACGCGACCATTTTTTATTGCAAGCACAGTAACCTTCTATAGATGGTACATCTCCTGCAACTGTGTACCTTCCTTTTGAGCTGATTTTCCCCACAAAGTAACATTTATAGTGGTGGTAGACATATCTATCATTTTTAGACTCCTCCTAAGGACCTCGGTTGCATCACTTTTTCTTTTTATTGTAGAGGAAGGATCCACACATATGAAAATACCAACAAGATCAATAGAAGAGTTAGTAGGCTGAGAGTGGATATCTACAATGGGTGTGAATGAGAACTGAAGTGTTGGAATGAAGAGGTCATCATCACAAAGGTTGAGCCTTGAATCACCTGTTAAAGTGATTTCTATATCACTGTTAAGCTTATTATAAATTTGTTTGTTGTCTTGACGGTACCATGAGATAATGTATATACATTCCCAGCTTGTACTTGTTGAAAATGGAGGTTTGCAATTGCATTGAAGCAGGTTACATGAACTTCAGTTCTCTCACAATCAATGAAATCAAAACTAAACATGTGGCCGCCACCATTTTTGTTGTTAAAGTGGTGGATTTCCTTCTTCATAGTCACACGACCTTTTATCATCCACTGTGTTTGAAATGGATTCAAACTCCTGATAGGAGTAATAGTAGTAGGGGTAGGTTTCTTTCACAACGATGCATGCAAGCCAAACATCATTTTTTTAGGACTGAGATGTTCAGATGCAACCATATTCATCATATTTGTGCATGTATCCGATGAATTTCCTACATGTTATTTTAAAGGTGTTTCTGGTTCTTTGAAGAAGAAGGTGGGATCACCTATGATATCATGATCCGTGAATGAAACCTCTAATTTGGAGACAACAATCCACCTATGAACTCATTAGATAAGTACAATTAGTATTGTTCTATAGTTTCACAAAAAAAATCAAAATGGTTTGTTGCAATAAAGGCCCAGTAGCTATTGCCTCACCTGGAGTTACAAATAGTAGGAATAGTGAATTATTGGAGTTGTACTATAGACCCTTTTTGGAGCACCCCTATTGTTATGAGGTCATTAAATTTACTTGGTAAGGTTTCTTTTTGTAAGTGTAACCCATCTGAGAGCTCTAACTTGTATCTAATTGTCGACCCATAGCCTTGATCAAATGTTGCAATGGAAAAAACTTGAAGAAGCAGATGTACATCTAAGTTGGCATCGTTGATAAGCTTTATTGCATTCTTCATTAGAGAGTGAGACATGGCTTAAAGGGGAGGCAATTGACCTATAAATTTAAATAGGTGTTCAACATTATGTGGAATAGAAGTACAACCAAACTTTGAAAAGCATAAAGGATAATGAAAAGTGTGATCATAAATAAATGTAATGTAATTAGAAAGTGAGATAGAAATAGAATGAGTACGACAACTAATGTGAGTACATGTGTAACAAGATTTTGAAAGGGTAATCATAGTACACAATTATTTGTACAAAAATAATGTACCAAATATGTTTCGCATGAACTAAATGTTGTAGGCTCTTGTGATTACAATTTGTATTGAGTGAAGACAAGTTACAATAATAAAAAGGAAAGATAAGAAGACATACCTCCACCCAACAAATATAGAGAATTTCTTCGTAGGGCTTGTTACGTTCAGATAGGTGTGTTCCTACAAATGGGGAAAGAACATAATACATAGTGAGAGAACATATAGGAGCGTATAATTTGATTAAAGGTTTTTGTGATATTGTAGTAGGCATTATCAACATGTGTCAGTGAACACAAAATAATGATCAAAGAATTTTCCATTCAATTATCAATGGGTGACAACTAAAAAAAACAACTACATATAATTGTATTAATCCACATTATGGGGGATATTTAAACAATCTTGGGCTGAACATAAGATAGATTGCACACATGCACAGTTAGATATAACCACTACAAGTATAGATTGTGAAACCCGATGCATGGTTTTACAAATTTGTGGAAGTGTACAGTTGAAGGTAGTTGGGATAAATAATGCACCTCTAATTGAAATCATCCCAAAATAATTTACAACATAACTATACATTTCAGATGAGCAAAATAAAGGGGAAAGCGAGATCTCAAATGTGAAGGTGTTAACAAGATTGGACTTTATTTTTTCTCAAATGACAACAAAGTGTTAAAGAATCTTGATATTGATATCAACGAAAATATAGTTTGGGCATGAAATTTAAACAACTCACAACGTAAATAAATTAGGTTTGATTTCAATACACACAACATAAAAGGTTGAATTGGGCATATATATTAAAAAGTGTTGGAAACATACAACGTACTTTTATCTTGCTAGTAGAATAAAATTTGTACAGAGTTCATTTATAGTAGTAGTTTGTGGAACCAAGGAGAAGGAGCGGAAGGTTGTGTCATTACAAAAGACCAAAAAATTTGACTTCTCCCTTTTTGTAATAGGACCAACACAAGTCCAAATAAAGGAAAACTGCAAAGGGAAACTTTAATGTAACATGTGTCATGGACGGTTTAGATAGGCTTGAAATTCTTAGCGAATATCAGGAGCATTGCCTTCTCCATAATATTCATCATAATACATTTCTCGCAAGAAAGTACAAAAGCCAGAATATTTCATGTAGTATGCATGCAGTTCATGCAATTTTTCTTCCACGAAAAGGATCTCAAAATCTTTAACAACATCAATATGTGCACTCGTAACTTTTAGCTGTTCGACATTCTACTGGCAACAAAGGGAAGTATTATTTGCAAGATTCTGAAGTTTTGTTTCATGAAACCCATTCCAATTAACATATGTATTTGAGCCAGTGGAGGGTTGTGGAACACTGATCTCTGAAGAACTAATTGAAATATCAATAACTTGAATTGGTTGTAGAGGATTTTCCATGACCTAAAAAAGAGATGAAAATGTTAAATCTATAAAAAAAAACTTGCAAATTTAGTAGTCACAACTTTTGTTTGTTGAGAAGATGACATTATATTTATCACAAAGTTTTATAATTGTTGATGTATTTGTTATCCAAACAATGCAACTGACGATGAGGTGATAAAAGAGGTTATTTGAAAGAACATGTGCAAAATGGTAAGAAACATTCTATTCAATTTTTTCCTAATAAAATCTGGCCAAACTATATCTCTCAATAAAATCTATAATCACAACATATTACAACAATGCCCCTTTTATTTGAGATTAATAATGCCTTTATATTTCTCCCTACATTTGTGACCTTGAGCATTCTAAGTTTGAAATTTACATTCAACATCTATTTGCACTAATTCACATCCCCATAATAGATCACACAATGAGATCCAAAATATTGATAAAAAATTTAAACACAATCAAAATCCAAAAGTGATATCAAAATAATTTAAACTATGGATTGTCAAAATATCACATCATAGAAATTTTCTTCATGTTATCCACTTACTTATCTAAATACTAATAATTTATCTAAAAACGAATCCATTAATGAATGAACTCCTCTTAAAGATATAATTAAGGAAAAATAGAGTGATTTAAAATCATAATATACATCAATAGAAAAATAAATAACAATTATAAGACTTCTCGTAATAACTTATTTTTTAGCATCAGTTTGGTTGCTTGAAAAAGCAAGGATTTTACTTGGGCAGGCTTTCATAAAGGATAAGAGGGACCTAAAAATAAAATTTATAAATATTTCTATTGCTATATGGTGAGATCCATATTTTTTGAAAACTTTAAATGAACCAAAATCAAACATAAAAATATAATTTCAATAATAATTATACTTATCATATATTTCTAAAATTTAAATATTAATATTATCTAAATTTCATATAACATATATTTTAAAATATGTTACTCCATTTAGAAACAAATATTATATTTTTATAAAATAAATAGTTATAATACCTCGTACCATATTTTAAAAACACTGAACTATTCAATCACAATGTATTATTTTAAATTTAGTAAAAACTTTAAATTTGCAAAAAAATAAATCATTGTGTTTTAATATGCTACTTATAAAAAATTAATTAAAACTTATAAAAAAATTGATTTTATATATCTACAAATAATTCTACAAAATTCATGCCTGATAAATCATGCATTTAGATGTCAGTTGAAAGCTCAGATTTCTTACACATATATCCCACGTTCCACATAAAACCATTCCTTTCATTATGTTATCAAATGCACTTCTTAATTGTACGGCCCTTCATCTCTGCCATCCATTTATAGCAATTTTGGTTGTCTTCCAAATAAAAATCTGAACTGCCTTAAATTTTAAACAACCAAGCTTGTAACAGAAGGGAAATAAAGCTTATAGACATAATTATAACTTAAAAGTTAGAGGGAAAAGTCTGAGCATAATGAATGTGAAGAAGAAGATTGATGGTGGAAACCCACGTGTAGTACACATAAGACACAAAGCACCAAAAATATGAGTAAACCCTTTTAACTTAATTAAATGGAGTTACATAAAGTGGTGACATTTTGAACTATAGTTAAATGTATATTGAGTAGATACATAGTTCCTAAAATTAATGCAACAGCTAGTACAGACAGGGCAGAGAACAACGGAGACAAAGACTCTGACTACTTTTAATTTTAGCAACCATTGTTTAGCTCCTCTGGATTTTCACTCTTTATCTTTCATTTGAATTAGTTGGTTATTTAAATAGCACCTGGGGTTGGAATCTAGCCAGGCTTTTTTCTCTTACCAAGGGTCCTTTAGCCTAGTGTTTTTAAAAGAGAAAATATGATAATAAATATTGATTGCACATCATCTTCTAGATGAAAAATCTTATAAAAGAGAGATATATGAAAGTTCCAGGCCACTCTTTGCAAATCATTATCTAAATGAGTATGAATATAGAATTCAACAAGAATGACTTACTTAGTTAAACTCTTTGTAGGTACAAAAAGTTGTAAGAACACCTGATATAATATAGCTAGAATCATCTATTCCGATGAAACTCAACAGGGAATACCAATATTTTTTTCAAGGCCTGCACTATCACATCACATTAACACAAGGAGCATGTGCAATAGGGCATGTCAATTGTTTTGCTGTGGCAGTAGAGTACCGCTTGCTGGACAATATAGATTAGATTATGTACATGTTTGACACTCTTGTTTGGTTAATAGCTTTAGCTGTTATTTTCCTAAGGAAACAAATCTTCTGGATGAAAATTCTTATAAAAGACAGATATATGAAGGTTCTGGGCCACTCTTTGCAAATCATTATCAAAAGGAGTATGAATATAGATTTCAACAAGAACGACTTACATAGTTAAACTCTTTGCAGGTACAAAAGGCTGTAAGAACCGTGAAATTTTTTTTCCAGCGCTGAAAAACTTCTAAATGCAATTGTATATTGAAATGGTGTCCTCACAAGTTAAATAGAATAAAGTTCACCATTGGTTGTCTCTCTGCTAGAAATTAAAAAATGACAGCATTTCCTTCCAAAAAATTACTAAGCATGCTAAGCTAGACCATAAGGTACAACCTAGACGTAACAATTTCCATAACCAAAAGAAGGCTTTGAGTTTGAGTTTTGCATAAAGGTTGAAGTAATCACTTCATTTGCCTTTTTTGTGATATTCTACAAATCCTTTCAGCTTGTAAATGTTATCACAAAAAAAAATGAGAATAATCAATCAATAAACAAAGCATGAGAATAATCAATCAATAAACAAAGTAGACATTCCTATACGAATGACATAGAAGATGAAATACTAAACTAAAATTGAATCAAACTAAATAATTTTTGAGGAAAGCATTAATTATGTCCAGTTTAACAAAAAAAAATCATCTAAAAATGCTGAAGGGCGTCATTTCAAGATGAAAAAGATGAAAAAGAAATATAGATTTTCAAAGATGTGCTTGTATTCCTATACGAATGACATAAAAGATGAAATAGTAAACTAAAATTGAATCAAACAAAATAATTTTTTTAAAAACTTACGAGAACCCCAAATCCACAAAGAAAAATATATAGATTTTCATATGTACATAATGTAGAACTAACATAAAGGATCAAAGAAATAAAATGTAAACCAACACCCATTTCAACTCATAAATAATTAAAGATGCCCACCAAATGCATTGTAAAACTGAAAACATTTGACTCAAGTTTACATGTTGAGATAATTTACACACCTATTCTGGCTGGATGCTTGATTTTCTCAGCCAAGGGAGAGACAGTGGAGCTCTTGCAGGAGGCCTGGTAGATTCTCTAGAACTTGCGATTGCTTCTTAGTGCAGGGCAAATGAAAAGTGTGCACTGTTGACATTTGTAGAGGCGATGGGAGGAGATGTATTAAAGAGAGCCCCTTTTGCAGGAATCAAAGTAGGTGAGAAGTAAATTTCCAGTGTTGTGGAAGTAAAAAATATGATGATGCATTGCGTGCACTACAGGTAGAAGAAAGCATTGGGTATATAAAACTTCAGTGTCCATTAATGCAATATCAGAGAAATTGTTGATCAGATTTTGTTAATATCGCTGGAAACCCAAAACAGTATGATTGGTTGGAAATGTGGGGAAGTGTTTTCATATTGTACGTCCCAACTACAAGTTGCCAGGAAATAGGCAATCCACAGCTGATCTCCTGCAATTTTGGTTGAAGCGTGAGGAAGTATCCATGTACATTGCAGTGTTGCCCTCGTTTGAATCATAAAGCAATAAAATAAAAAATCGTTAAATACTGATTAGATATAGGTATATCTTACTTTCCGATCAAAGGAACCAAAACCATCATTAAGTACAGTTTCACATCAACAAAGCTTAGTATTCAGTATCACTGAGAGCACTGAATTTATTTAATTATTTTCAATAAACTCTATGAAAGATGTTTTTAGAAAGACAAATTGCAGATGCGTCTATACACTTGGGCCATTTTTTGAAAGTTTGTACATAAGCTCATAGTTTCAGAATAAATATATTATTTTCAATAAACTCTATGAAAGATGTTTTTAGAAAGACAAATTGCAAATGCGTCTTGAATATATTTTTAAGAAACAAAAAAAAAATTTCTCAGAGAAAAAAATTGCTACCTGCATTAAGTTCTTCAAAATGTCTTTTAAACATGTTCTAAAAACAAAAAAGTTGCCTCAGGGAAATCAATTGGCATGCAGATTATGACAATAAACAATTAACATGACTCCATGTTAGTCCTCTCTCCGTAACAAATCACAGAGCATTCACAGACACATTACTCGGTTATCATTATTAGCCGATAATCGCAGAGCATTCGCTGGAAACCTGCGACAGTCTGATTCACTGGAAACATGAGGCAATTTCAGTGGAAGCGTGAGGATCTAGACAAAGCACACAATCACATAAATAATTTTTGGAGAAAACCATTTCCCACCTTCGTACGAGAGAAACCGGTTTTCTTCTAGTATTGAGTGTGAGACAGGTATTTGAACGTACGGATGCGAGCAACCTTGCAGGTAAAGCCTATCGGCTAATAATAATTAAAATTACAGTATTTACAAAGAAAAAAGTAGGACATATCCACTCTACAAGAGTCAATCGAAAAGAGCCTGAAAAGTCAAATGAAAGCCATAAACATAAACAGAACAGAGAAACAAAACCAAAACACTTAAATGGTTCTTCTGCTCTGACAATTTCTTCTATAGAAAGGAGAATAAAGAAGGTTGGTCCATATGATAATAACTTTGATTACAATAATATTAATAAAAATATATTACAACAAGCAATAATAATAGTCATTTCTATTACGACTCTTAATTTAGAAATCAAATAACTTCTTCTTTCTTTTTCTATTGGCGTCGATAGAGCTAGTTGATACAAAGTAGAAGGAACAATATGGAGAAGCTAATTGATCTTTAATGTCAACAAAAAAAACTAGACTGGAATGCAACACCAGTGGAAGGCAACCACGAATTCCCAAATATAAACTCTGTAATAGTTAATTTACTCACCTCTGCTACATCCGTAATCACATGAAACATAGGCCACCTGACCCGCAAATCCCCACTCCTGACTCAAAACTCATGTATTCTACGAAGTTGAGAGTCTTCAATGTCTAACTCCCGATCAACACCGTCCCACCGACATGATCGATGTTAACGTCCAAGAACAAATACATGACGACTGTGCAAGAGTACGACATCTACAACCTCCTAGAAATGTCTGAATCGACTCTACCAGCACTTGGCAGTTGTGGATAGTGGTATAGTTCAATTAGTTTTATGGTTGATGATCAATTAGGGTTAGACTTAAGGTTAGGTTAGTATTGGGTTTCAATAAGAGAAATATTTAAGTTATGATTAGGGTTAAACTTAATTATAGTTAGGGTTTAATTATAGATATATTTTGATGATTGTGAGGGTTTAGTTATAGTTAGGGCTAGGACTATAGTTCAATTAGGGACATAATTAGGGTTATGAATTAATTAATATGAGTATTAACATTTCATTAAGATTAATCTTTAAGTAGGGTTACATTTTTACCTAGGATTCAAATAGGATTATGGTTTAATTAGGGCAAGCATTAAGTGTAGGGTTACGTTCAATTATAATTAGATTAGATTTTGACTTTGAGTTAGGGTTTACTTAGGGTTAGGGTTAAGGTTAAGGTTAGAATAGGGTTAGGATTATAACACACACATATATATATATCTTAAATTTGATAGTATCATATTGATACTCCTAAAAGAGTTATTTTGTTGTCATTATTTTTGTTAAAGTCATATTGATTGTCAAAGGCAATCAGTAAAGGAAGAGACAATTTTAGTAAAGTGAATAAGGAACATGCACTGAGCAAGGCATGTCAAGCACCGAATAGTTATCGAGTTACAACAGTTATCAAGCCAATCTTATACATGTTATCAAGTAGAACTAAATATATTACCGAGTAGCACAAGCCGACATAACAGATACATTGAATCTAGACACAAAGTATAAAATGTTTTACAGATCTCGAGGAGATTGTTTGGTAATGCATTAGAGATTTAAACATGATGATTTTGTATGATTACAAGGTAAGATCCACAAATAAAAATTAAATTTAATATATGCATTGGTGATGTAACCATTGGTATCACCATTTAAGGAGAATATTATAAAATGTTTCTACCGCTTCTAGTTCAAGTATAAATGGATCAGAGTATGAAGCTCAGAGTGTAAGTGAGAGAGTGAGTAGAGAAATTATAGAGAGAAGGTTGATGATCACTTAGTGATAAGTCTGAAGGTGATAAGAAGTTGAAGCTACTGAGTAATAGAGAAGAAAGAGAATAGTTATGATTGTGATTCAGAGTTAAAGAGAATTGTGAGTGGATTATGGTATGAGTTAAATTGATATTGAGGATATTGAGTCTGATAAAAATATGTTGATGCAAGCATTACATATATTTTTTTGTTACTGATTATAGTATAATCAGGATTGTAAAAATACTTAACTGAGTAGGCCCTAATAGGTCTTAAATTGTAAATCTTATAAGTAGGTACATCACTTCTATTAGAGTTGTAAAATCCTTTAGCAAGGTAGACTAAATAAGTTTTTATACTCTTAGTAGGGTAAATACTCTTAACAGGGTAAGCTATAAAAAATAACTAAGTTTGTATCTCTAATCAAGAAAAAATTTTACTGTAGTAGTGAAGTATTGTGGGTGTCATCCCCACCATATTTCTTTCCTCTAACCAAGGATTTCTTCAAGACCAAAAATTATGGTGTTATGAGTTATGTTTCATAATTTTGATTTATATGTTTTATGTTAATATTTGCAAAGTTTACAATTTGGTGAATGGTTAAAAAGAAGATAAATTTTTTTGGACTAGTGATTCACCCCTCCCCTCTCAGTGCTTAAATTTTGATAATTATTCCAATAACTGGTATTAGAGAAGAGTCTCTTATTCATAAATTTAACCACTTGAGAGGAAATATCTAAAGGAATGGAAAGCTACAGGTATGAAAAAGTGTTTGATAACATAAACATGGAATTGAAGATTGCAAATGACTAGATTGATGAACTAAGGAGGAAACTGAAGCATTCACTTAATAAGAGAAAGGAGCTAGCCCATCAATTAAAAGATGTAGAAGATTAGGTTGAAGAACTCAAGAAGAACAATCAAAGGGAAGTTTGTCTGATGAATCTGAAGCTACCATATCAGAACTGATTGAAAAGATCAAAAATCTAAATGATCAGGTAAAAGCATTGAAAAGAGAACAAGAAGCTCAAGCGGTAAGAATGTGTGAAGTCTTGGAACAAAAAAGAAAAGAAGAAGATGATAAAATAATAGCTGAAGATGAGAGAAGGAAGATGAGTGCAAGGTTGAATGAGAAAGATGTTGAGATACAAAGGTTGACACAAAATCACTATAATATGATAGATCAACTACTTGATACTAATCAAGAGATTGCAAGGAAAGTTGAAGACATTACTAGACTGAGATCAGAGAATGAACATCTAAGGAATGAACTGAAATCTAAAAAGGATGCAAATGAAGTTTTGAAAATGAATGAAGAAAAACTAAGGATAATGGATGAACAACTTAAAGGTCAGAGACAAGTGAGAGATACTACTGGACCTGGATTTACTAAAAACAATACTACTAAGAAGGGTAATTCCTGAAATCAAGCAACCAACTGAGATACTACTGCCCCACCTAAGATAAAGAAGCCTACGTGTTATCATTGTGGGAAAATAGGTCACACAACTAATGTCTGCAGGAGAAAATGAGCTAAACCACCAAGTATTCCTAAATTTGATGGTTATTATTACAATTGAAATAGGTATGGTCACAAAGAATTTGAGTGTAGATTAAGGATTTCTATAAATACAACGAAGCCAAACTTTAATGTTTACTGCAATAATTGTAATAGATATGGTCACAAGTTTGAAGAATGCAAGTCACAAAGGAAGAATGTGAAATGGGTACCTAACCAACATGATATTGCAAATAACTGACAAGGTTCAACTATACCATGGGACTAAAATAAAAGAATTTCATGTACAACATGTGGGATAGTTGGACACATTGCTGCAAATTACATTTTAATACATGGAAGGAACAATAGAAGGTCATTGAGAAATCCTGGAATGGTATGTTTTCATTGTCATCAGGTCGGTGACATAGCTAAAGATTGTAGGTATTGAGCAAAAGCTCCAACTGAGGAATGACCCTGAGTGAAACTGTTCAAGTAAATGTTGATGAAATAAGAGAACATATGAATATAATATGGAGAAGAAAGTCTCTAGATGATGGAACTGCACTTGGAACAATTGATGGCACCTCATCCTCCAAATCAGGTGCACCTACCTTCACTTAATCGATCAAAGGTATGTGTAGAAAATGAGAACCAAAATTCAATCTGAAATTCATTCCTAACATTCGTGCAAAGGTCCATATGAGCATATTTAGATGCATTTCGATATATATTTTTTATTGCAGGAAAAAAAAGGGTTTTAAGGGGGACCTAAAACCCCGTACAAGCTAGAATAAAAGTTTATCATTAAAGGACACTAAAAAGAGACAGGACTAGGGACCAGTCTGCTATAACTAAAACTAGCAAAACAACCTAAAAAAACCAAAAATCAAAGACCAGCAAAAAACCAACAGGTAGCCAGTACCAGGAGAATCTTCCTCCTTTTTGTCGACCTTTTGCATTTTCCTGAGCCTTCCTCTTTCAGGTCCTCCCTATTCTCATTAGGTTTCTTGCTAGGGGAGCCAGCATCTAGCTCAGCTTTAATGGTCATAAAACAATCCATGGCTGAACCCATGAAATTGTTGTTGTCATATATATGTTTTTTCATTGCTTTCACCATAGTTTCCATTCTAGCTTGCATTTCTTGCATTTCCATTATATATGATTTGAAGTTAACATATCATATTTTGATCGGTGAGAGTCTATGTTATTTTGTTTCATTTGGTGAAAGAAAGTGTAATTGGTAATCGGTGAAAAGGGTAGTCAGTGACATCATTAAATGCTAAAATTATAGCCATCAGAAACCCTAATCGAGGAAAAGGTATAAATATATCCTTTTTTATTTTATTTTTACCTTATGTTTTTAAGAGCATTTGAGCACTTTGCAAAAATGAGTCCCCCAGCAACATTCAAGTGATTAATCAAGAAGATCTAAGCATAAGAAGACACATTTGAGTGATTTCTAGTGTTTTCCTAAGTTGTGTGAGCATGATCAAGTTGATATTCAAATGAAAACCTACTTCAATTGAGCGATTATAGTTGTGAAGCAATGACACCTAAAGTTCAAGACCCTATTGTCGTAGAGAAGATTGATCTAGTCAATTTGAAGTATAAGCTAATATAGCTAAAGCCACCAAAACTAAAAAGATGGGAGCCCTAGCTTTGATCCCTTGAAGAGTAATTATGATTGAAGACATTTGTACCTTCATCCATTGCAAGATCGAGGAGATTTGTGAAGCTAAAATTGATACATCATACTAGAATCTATGTGTTAATGGGAAACTGAAAGACATGCACATCCATTTGGAAACCAAGGTTCGATGCATGCACTGCATGTACCAAGTGTGTTCAAAATGGAATGGATAAGAATTGTATTGAGTCAAGTTCATGACCAATTCATGTGGCTTGATGCACAAATCAAGATTAAAAATGATGTGTTATGTATTGTGACTGGTTATCCAATCAGTGATAGACCAAAAGCACATAAGAAAATGAACAAGAACAAACTTTTAGAGCTGACACTAGAAAAATAGGGTGGAAGAGGTCTCAAATTGTCTACTATTGATGATCCTGAATTGAGATTTGCATGTAATGTGATATCCTACCTAATCTTTCAATCCTCCTGGGTAGATAGTGTACCATGTGGAGCTATGGACATAGCCTAAAAGATAGTCAAGAAAGATATGAAGATCGATCTATGTGAGATCCTACTGAAGCAGTTTTATGACAACATGAACACCATCAAGAAAGAAAAGACCAACACTTTGAAGTTCGGTTCATTGTTGGTATGTATATTTTTCTACTTTCAGAACTTTTTCCCATTAATCGATATAATGTGGAATGGAGTATGGATAAACCAATCATATATCAGATAAATGAGTTCATTTCAAAGTTTAGGAGATAACTTTGATATGATAATGAATGATTACTTTTCTAAGTTCCAAACTAGAATGCACAAGAAATTTATAATTCCACCTCAGCTAGTGGAAAAATACCAAGATTCTATTTGTTTTGAAGTAGACATTGGCACTTCCATAGTGAAGGCCATGGAGCCAAGGACCATCTAGATACAACCAATGGGAAATTAGATGGACATTGACATTGCATCACAACAAGTTGAAGTTTTGTTAGCTAAACCGGTTGATAAGAGAGAAAATAGGTATGGGACTTATGAAGAAGTGAAGGACAAGATAAAACTAGGGATATTGCTACCTAAGGCATAGAGGAAAACTAATAGAATGATAATTAGATTGTCAGAGAATCTAGGAGTTCTTGTTGAAGAAGATGAAGCTAGTCTTTTTGAGATCAAGGGAAAGAAAATAAGAATGAAAAAGGAAACTCAAGCCCAATCAGTACAAGACCATTGACAAGGTCTTCATCCACACTGAGAGAGAAGAAGAAACAAGAGGTAGAGAAACAAAAGCCTAAAAAATATATGAGAGAAAAAGAAGACATCTAGAAGACCGAGGAGAAAGCTAAAGCTACAAGAAGATAGTGAGAGTGAATCAAAAGATATAAGAAAATTCAAAGTTGTGCAAAACCAACCCCCAAAACTAAGAAACCTAGATGAGTTTCTTGAAACTCTAAAGAAGTATGGAGGTTTTACTGGACTAAATTAATATGAAACCAGAAGTGATGATGAAAAAGAAAAGATTGAGGAGGTTGTTGTGTTTACACTGCACAAATTTAGAACAATTCCAGTTGAGATGGCCTAGCAAATTCTTGATGAACTTTACAAAAAGATGGATGATAGATGGAAATATGCTATGGAATCTGAGAAATAAATGAGAGAAAGATCCCTAGCTATCATTTTACTTGACTCTCTCAACAAGAGGAATTAATGAAGCATTGAAGGAATACTCAAAGAGATTTCTAGTCAAGGGAAGAGTATTGAAGATTATGTTCGGTAACTAGAAGAAGTACAAAATGAAAGATATGCTCTATGGAGAAACATCTTCTTTCCCGATCAATTGATGAAATCCAAGGAGAAACAAGGTAAGTCAAACCCTATTGACTTGACATTAGAAAAATATGAGGTTATTAAAGAAGATATCATTGAAAGATGCTCAAAAGAGGTATAAATACATTTTTGATAAGATTCCTCCACCGGATCATAGTAAGTAATTTTGTTTTTGGCATTTTTGTCAAAAATGGGGGATTTTGCAATAAGAAGGATAGATATATATATATATATAGGGAGTATTACTATATGGAGAGTAATGAGTAATGCATAATGAAGCTATGGAGATATAAGGAGTTATACCGAGAAGTGTATACATGGCCAAAATTTTCTACAGGACACAAAAATTTTGATGACTTTGAAGTTTTTAACAAAGATGCCAAACTAATGCCAAATGGGGAGATTAATAATCCTATTGAAGAGTTATTTTTTTTTCATTAGTTTTTTTAATGCCATATTGATTATCAAAGTCATTCGGTAAAGAAGGTTGGTCAAGTCGGTAAAGGAAGAGACAATTTTGGTAAAGGGTATAAGGAATAGGCACCGAGAAAGGTATGGAAAGCACTGAGTAGTTACCAAACTAAGCGTATACATGTTATTGAGAAAAACAAATTATATTACTTAGTAGCACAGGCCAACATAGAAACTACATTGAATTTGGACACCGAGCATAAAACATTTTACAGATCTCGAGGAGATTGTTTAGTAATACATTGGAGATATAAACATGATAATTTATCAAGATGACAAGATAAGATCCACCAATGAAAATTAAATGAAATATATGCATTGGAGATGTAACCATTGGTACCACCATTTAAGAAGAATATTCTAGAACATTTCCACCACTTCTAGTTCAAGTATAAATGGATCAGAGTAGAGGAATTACAGAGAGCAAGTGATGATCGCTCAATAATAAGTGTGAAGGTGATGAGTAGTTGAAGCTACAGAGTACAAAAGTTGAATTGTGAGTGGATTATAGTATGAGGTAAATTGATATTGAGCATATTGAGTCTGATTTAAGCATATGTTGATGCAATCATTACAAATAGGTTTTGTTACTGATTATAGTGTAGTCAGGATTCTAAAAACTCTTAATTGAGTAGGCCCTAATAGGTCTTAAATTGTAAATCCTTTAACTAGGTACATCTCTTAGATTGGAGTTGTAAAATCCTTTAGCAAGGTAGACTAAATAAGACTTTATACTCTTAGCAGTGTAAATACTCTTTACAGCGTAAGCTATCATCAATATCTAATTTTGTAGCTCTAACAAAGCAAACGTTTTACTATAGTAGTGAAGTATTGTGGGTGTCATCCCCACCATAAGTTTTTCCTTTGACCAAGGATTTCTTTGACACCAAAAATCATGGTGTTATGAGTTATGTTTCATGATTTTGATTTATATATTTTATGTTGATATTTGCAAAGTTTTCAATTTGGTGAATGGTAAATAGTAGATAAAAGTTTTTGGAGTACCGATTCACCCATCTTGTCTTAGTACTTAAATTTCCATAACTATTCCAACACATTTAGGCTAAGGTACATATATATCATTTATCAAGTGATCCTAATTTTTTATCCTAGATGGGAGCAGATTTTGGAAGGTATTGAAAGCTCAATTATTGTTAGGATTAGGTTTGAAGATTATTATTAGGGTTAGAAATACATGATTTGAGATAGAATTAGTATTAGAGTTAGGTTTGGGTTTTGGACTATAATTATAATTATGCTTTTAGTTTTGGTTAAGTTTAGCATTATAATTACTATTTAAGGTTAGAAATATATTTGTTGGCTTTAGATAAGGCATTGGATACAATTAGTGTTAGAGTTTGGTTCAAGATTACTATTTAGAAGATACATACATACATACATACATACATACATACATACATACATATATATATATATATATATATATATA